>CAUYRT010100799.1:0-16229 GCA_963574885.1 Lepilemur ruficaudatus | reverse complement strand
ATAAACTGAAATTTAAATAATTTTTTTTTCAATTTGGATTCTTCTAGTGCCTGTTATGTCATTTTTCAGTTGACAATGGTATATCCTGCTGCAAGGCTAAACTTTTAATGTCTGTCCCCATAAGAGTTCCTGAATGTAACTTTGTCAAGAAAATTAAACCTCTTAGTATAAGTTTTACATCTACATATCTATTTTTTCTCTCTCTTTCTCAAAATGCATCTAAAAATTAATGGTAGTTATCCTTGAGTCACATAATTGTGAGTAACTCATTTTCTTCTTTATATGTTCCCATATTATAAATATACAGTGGAGACGTTTTATAATTTTCACATAAAACACCAACAGACAGTAAATATTGTGACTAGTTTAAAATTTCAATACATATGACATCAGACTGTTGGCCAACTGCTAGGAAAATCTAATAATAAACAGATACATTTTTTAACTACAAACTTAATCAAATAATAACTTCACATAAAAATAATATGCTAAGCTAATTAGAGAAAAATCCACTGATGATCTAAGAAACTTTCATGTCAGCCTTGTGCGAAAGACAATGAATATGTCACACAGCATCTTGTAGAAAATTAATTTGACTATTGCAAAAAACTTCCTTCAAGAGAATGAAAGATGTTCCAACAGTATTTTTTTATGATGGTGTTGATAGGCAGTCTTAAACAATTGTGTAGAAGCAAACTGTGTATATAAAATTGACATAATAACTCACTCATGATGTAGAACATCAAAAACGTATTTTCTCAATCTGTATATGCTCACTTTTTGAAGATGTCTCATTAAAGAATACAGAAACGAAAGTCACATATAGCGTGTTAAGCACTGTAAGAATACTTTTCCTAACTTTGGTAATATTCCAATAGATATATGACAGAAAAAACAGAAATTGCTCATTATTAATGATTCCTGTGCAACCTGGTGTTCCTCAACATTATATAGTATCCAGTGATAAAATTGTATTGTAAATGTTACACAACATATGATATCCAGAGCAAAAAGAAAATCCTCATAATCTAAACAAATTTAAACTTGTTAAAATGAAAAATTTCCAGATTCTATTTTTGATAAAAGCAATACAATCCACCCATCCATCTGTTTGGATGCAAACACCATATCAGGCCTTATTTATATATGTTAATATTTGCAAATAATGCCTGAAACATGGCAGTCACTCAGCAAATATCAGTCACCTACTCATTTGCTGTGTTCTGATTCCACAGTCTCATTTATTTAAATGATTTTGCTCTTTTAAAACCCGGATCAAGTCTTTCATTTTCCACTTCAATTTTGCCAACATTCCCACATCATAGAAATTTGGCCTCACTTGCCAATTAGCACTCTTTTTTGGCACTGTTTGTTACATATCATATATCTGTTAGATATATGAATAATCACTCTAATTCCCTTCTAAACATCTTAAAGAAAAGAATTGTAAGTTTTGAATGTGTATGCCTTAGTATAGTTTGAACATCAAATAGCTGTTTAGTAAATATTTACCAATGAAGACTAAATATAAAGAAAATGATATTCATTTATACCTAAGAATTCATATGGAACTTGGACAAATATCTACATGGTACCCTGAGCAAAATAATGTTGCTCTCAATCTACTTTCTTACTTGCTCCACTATTTATTCCAGCAATTTCAATGGTTGCTAAATAGTAGAATCAAACTAGCTAACATTTATTGAGCTTTTCTATAAGCCAAGACATTTGCCTATATCATCTCATTTAATCATCACAGTAATCCTACAAATTTTAAATTATTAATTCCACGTTGCAGTTGAGTAAAGCAAGACTCATAGGGGTTAATAAAATTTCTTCAGGGGCCCATAGTAGCAAAGCTTGAATTAGACCCAAGTCTACCTGACTTCAAAGCCCAGGTTTTTCCCATCATAGTACAAAGTCTACTTGTACTTAGGCAATCAAAACCTGGTTTTCTTCCAGGTCTCCCTCCAGTGTGATTTGCACAGACTTCTCTTTGTTTTTACAATTGTGCACTCTGGACCAAATATGCATAAATATACACCTCCCAACACATATACTCACATACTCACACAAACACTCCAAAGGGTAAATATTTGTTTTTAAAAATAATACAGTAATAAGAAGGGAAATATTTACCTGAAGATCCCCAAGGTTTATATGGAATTAGTAATCATAATTACACAAATTATTTGTGCAACAGTCTTAGATTCTCCTTCTTATTTCAACTAGTTTTTCCCTGACCTTGATGACAATAAGGAATAAGCCAATTGCTGAGCCTCACCATTCTGTAAGGCTACTCAAGTAGCAACAGAAAATTCCAGTCAAAACTGAATTTAGTGCTTATACTGGTTCAAAATATTAGTATCTAGATGTTTTCAGGCGTGTGTGTGTTTACTGAACCCCTGGCCACCACGGATCTTTTTACTTCTTCTATAGTTTTGCATTTTCCAGTATGTCATGTAACTGAAATATACTATCTTTCAGCCATTTTAGCTTGGCTTCTTTCACTTAGCAAGATATTAATACATTTAAGTGTTTCTCCATGTCTTTTCATGGCTTGATAATTCATTGATTTTCATGACTGAATAATATTGCATAGTGTGGATGTGCCACAGTTTGTTTATCAAGTTATCTAGTGAAGAATATCTTCATTGCTTCCAATCTTTGGCAATTATGAATAAAACTGCCATAAACATTCATGTGCAGGTTTTTGTGTGGACGTAAATTTTCAACTCATTTCAGGAAATACATAGAAGCAGGATTGCTGAATCATATGGTAAGACTATATTTAGCTTTGTAAAAAACTGCCAAACTGTATTCCAAAGTGGCTGTACAATTTGCATTTCCACCAGCAATGAATAAGAGCTCCTATTGCTCCACAATCTCACCAGCATTTGGTGTTGTCAGTGTTTTGGATTTTAGCCATTCTAATAGATGTGTAGTGGTAAGACTGAGTCTTAATTAGTCTTTATTACTCAGCATTTCTCAACGTTATCTCCACCGCTTAGGTTCTAACATTAGTTGTCTCTGCCAAGATTTCACGGCCTTGAGTTTCTGGATTATCTAATCCTGTTAATTCTTGCTTGTAAACCTAGCAAGTTTTTTTTTTTTATTTCATTGCTGTCTGTAATTCCTGGACAAATGCAACCAACAACAAACAATATACACATTAGCAATCTGTTTTCCAACTTATTCCCCTAAAGCTAAGAGGTCATCGTGTATGTGATGAGCCTCTTGTTACCATAGGAGACAGATTTGCCAAATGTTTTGCTGCAGTGTCACATGGACTGTTACCACATAATGTGGATTGCCTTCTATCCAACCACCAGCTCCTAAGTGAACATCATGTATTACTTTTTTAGTTCGTATGGAAGCCCCCTGCTTCTGCTTACCAATTCCTCTATTTGTAAAAATGAGATAGTTTTTTTTTTATGAAGCCAAAATCAAAGTAATTTAAAGCAAAAGTTTATTTTTCACTGACGTTACATGTCCATCTTGGGTCAACAGGGCATCTTTCTCTACTTCATTCTCTTTTAGGGTTGTAGGCTGTTGGAGGGAGAAGGGATTCCACCTCCTGAAATGGTATGGTTTGCCACATCAGGAATAAAAAACATGAGAAGTTATGTATCAGCCCTCAAAAGCTGAAAGCATATCATTTCTGCTCATACTTTATTTGCCACAGAATGTACATAGCCATGCCTGTCTTCAAAAACACTGAAAGATGTAACCTTACGCTATGTCAAGAAACAGGAGAACCAGAAATATTGGTAAAGGTCATCATAGTATCCTAACCCAATTTTAGAACAATAAAGACCCACAAAATCAAATGAAATACTATTAATATTTTTTTCTTTATTGACATATACTTTACATATCATGTCTTTACTCCATTTTAAGTGTACAATTCAATGATTTTCAGTGAATTTACCGAGATGTACAATTAATCACATAAATCAGTTTTAGAGGAATTCCTTTCCCCTATTGAGACCTATTAATATTTTTTATTGCAAGTTTTTTCCTTATTTTCATCTTTTTTTCTCTAAGAAAGATAAAGATAAACCACCCCTGACAGATGCCCTACAAAAACTATGTTGCCTAGGATGATTTTGGCTTGGGCTTGAAGTATGGAGGGCTAGTACAATTAAAGTAACAAATCTATACTTATATTTATCAACTTGCCCATGTATTAAAGTATCTCCAGCCCTTTGTAAACTGAAAAGAAATTTCAAGGAGATATTATTTTTTTTTCATTCATCATAAAGGACCTATGAAATAGTAACAGACTTCCAGCATATTTTTTAAATAATAAGGAAGAAAACCAGACAGCATAAAACAATTTAGGTCCAAGGTGACCTATCAGGAATGCAATATAATAAAAGCCCATTCCAGATAGTTGCTTCTGGGTTTCCAAAAGAATTGGGGAATATGAATTGTTCTTTGCCTGTTTTAAAAAAGAGAGATGCAGAAAGTCAAAGACTGACATTTTAAAAGCATGTATATACATGCCTTTTCTAAAACAAACAAACAAAAAAATGAAAAATCAAAGGTTTTAATCAAACAGAGCCACATTTTTTAATAATAACACTGTAAATATAGCACTGTGTTTTTAAGCCCAAGATACATTGCTTTAATAGTCATGCTTAGTTTAAAACTTGCAGCTGTTCAATCCACGATAACTTACTTTAATAATGCTGGTTGTTCCAAAATAAGAAAATTGTATCAAACTACTTCAATTAATTCACATGGAAATGAAAATTGGAAGTAAACACTTAAATATATTTTCAATTATTATAATTCTTTATTCACACAGGACACCATTCCGAAAATTCAAAAGACCATCAACAACGTAAGTTGATCAACTGTAACAAAGAAATCACACTGGTGGAGGATGTTGATAATCGAGACGATGCACATGTGGGGCAGGGGTTTGTGGGAAATCTCTGTACCTTATATTCAATATTGCTGTGTACCTAAAACTGCCATAAAAATAAAATCTACTTTTAAAAAAGAACATTAAATACCTAGTATCTGATTTTCTCTTTTCATGGTAGCATGTGAGGTATATTCCAATCCATGTTAATCCATATTTTCCCTTCCCTGAAGAATGGAGAGGTATCGATAGAAAAATAAATTTCTCCTTCCTAAAATTTATCCTTCCTCTTGTACTCTAGAGGCCTCTTCCAACTTGTACAAATTATCCATCTGTTCATTTATTTATCTATCCATTTACACAGTCTATAAAATTGTATTGAGATCCTACTATGTACTCAGCAATATGCTAGGCATTGCTGAGAAAACATGTTTGAGATGATAGAAGAAACCCGGCATACCGTGTGACATAAAGGGCAATAGGCCCCTGGTCTCTGTTTTAGTTCCCATTCTCAAATTGGAACAGATTAAAGTTTTTATTTTCTGGTAGGATGGAGTACATAGAAGGGAGTTGGAGTCAGGCAGGAAAATTGCAGGCATTGGAAGAGATTTTTGTGTTATGGGTATGTTCCAGTCCCAATATCAAAAGGACAAAATAACCAGGAATAGTCCTGGAATTACAAATGCTGTCCTGGAAGTCACAGACAGAATTAAGTCCTGGAATCATCTCTACACATGTTTACGCCAGAATGGAGAGCCACTATTAGATGGTACCAAAAATGCAGCCAGAATGAGCTGGAGTCAAACATAGCAGACAGACCCCTGGAATTCAAGATAGGTACCGGTGCAGGATCAGATCTCATTTCATTAATATTGCAATAAAGTAACCCCACATATTAGGTTATTTAATTTTTGCATCCTATTTATAACATCACAATGGAGTATTTTACCAGAGAGGCATCTTTCTCCATTGTGACACAATGCAAAGAAGGAAAAGGAATGAACACACATGCTGCTAATTTGTAGCTTTGGCGGCAAGGAATTGAGAAATTTTCTCTCTAATGAGCTCTATTTTCTGTGTAAATTAGAAAGCAATCTCATCTGATGACAATGGGGAGACAAATACTCAAATCTTTGAGACCTTAAAAACAAAACAAAACAAAGCAAAATCATTCCCAGTATCTCTTCTTCCTACTCCCCCACAGATACTGTCTTCCCTTTCTTCTGTTGCTGAGAATATTTAAACTTCTCTACTTCCTGACTTGTCCATGGCTCTATTTTTTATTTAGCATATTTTATTTGTTTTCTTTGACTGCCAGATATGGTTTCTGTGTCTCTCTGCTCTAAATTTCAATTTCTCAGAAATGAGAATCTGTTGGGGGTTGGGGGGCAGCTTGGCTTAATTGGACCCACCTGAAACATATGGCTATGGCCAGGAGTCCTTTGATCCAGATGGCCATTCCTGAGTATAGACAGGCATTTGCTATAAATCAGATAGCCAGACAAATGTGTATCTTTGGTACACTTAACCTTTCTCATGTGCTCTGTGTGTCTGGTATTCTTCATTTTCAGGTGGTTCCTTCTCAATCTCTTTTGGGCTCTTCTTCCTTTACCTTAACTGCGAGTGTTTGTCAAGATTCTCCTCAAGGTCCTCTTCTCTTCTCACTCTTGGACCCTCCCTGGGTGAGTCCACCCTTTCCTAAGATATACAATTAACAGTTATCTGATGATTACTGCTAAATCTATACCTCTCTTACATATCTCACTCCTAAGTTGTAGACTTGTAAAATACTACAGAAAAGAGAGCTGAGAGATGGAGAGAGAAAAAAAATCTTGTTGATATCAGAAGTGTCAAAGCCCTGGGTTTAGCCGGCCTGAAACTAGATCTGCTGTAGGATGATTTGTAGTAAGAATTCTTGCTTGAGCCAGGTTGAGCTGAATTTCTATGACTTGCAGCCAAAAGCATGTTCAACTGATAAAGGGATTTTTTTTTTCAAGTGGGTTTCTTTCACAGTGTTTTCTCTTTCCCTTTGTTCACAATTCTTTTCTTGGTCACCTCTCTCCTTTTCTCCCAAAGTCAGTCTTATCCTCCTTAAAAAAATTTTCACCATCCCCATTGTCATCCTCCTCCTTTCCAAAGTTGACACACACATCCCACCCAAAATGAATGCAAAGTGTTAATAATCATGTCAATCTTAATGAACTGTTAACTTTAGAGTGTGTAGTTATCAGAGTTAATCCAAACACAGTCCTCTGTTTTCACTAGAGAAAGATAAACTTTCAGTATGACCTGTAGTAAAACAAGAACTCCAAAAACCTGAAAAAAAAAAACTAGCTGGGAAAACCCATTTTAAAATATATATATTTTATATAAAATTTATATTATATATATATCTGTCTTTATATTTCTTCCTTAATAAAAATTATGATATCTGTCTCTCATAGTGTTGTTACAAAAGTCTAATTAGTAAGACCTGTGAAATGCTTTGAAAATGAGAAACTGCTCTTTGACTGTAAGATCTTAGAAGAGATAGATACATGTTATAAAGTGAAGGACAATTAGGCAATATTAAATGAACAAGGTATGAAATATCTTAAATGCATATATGTCATTTTTATCTTGGCATATACAGACAGGAATACTTGTTTTCTTGTTCATATAGACCATAAATTTGTAAAAAAAACTGCAAATTTTTTTATGTTTACCAACACAGCGAACTACATGGAATTCATATACATTACAGCACCTTGACATGTGTACAAAGAATTTAGTTTAAATAAAAAATGAACTTAGCCAATTCTTCAATACTATCCAGACATTATTTGTATCTTGAGTGCATAAGTATTAATCTAGCCTGAAATACAAAGTTGGACTGCTCATAAATATACCTATATTTCTGTATATAGATTTATATTAAAGACTGAGTGTAACGTAATAAGATGTAGGCAGGCCCAGAACAATGTTTTAGAACACCCACAAGCAATTCCTAGGGCATCAATAAAAAATTAAAATTAAAATACAGATTAAATATAGATAATACATTTTACTTCTACATATATCTTGCCTATAGCATGTATCCCAAAATAACCTAGATAAGACTTGTAATCTTCATAGCAATATTAATTAAATATGAATTTCTTTTTTGTTTATGCAAAATACTATAGAAAAAAAGAAAACGTTATGAAATTAGAACAGGATAATAATTGTCTTGCCATCTGTAAACAAATTCTTCTTAAAACCAATTTCATTAAGCTAACCCTTTTTAAATGTACAGGAAGTCCTCACTTAACACTGCCGATAGGTTCTTGGAAACCACAACTTTAAGTGAAAGGTCATATAACAAAACCAATTTTTCCAGAGGTTGTTGATGTAAGCAAGAATTAGATTCCTACGGCATATTTCTAGTCATGGAGCCTACCCTTGAAGCTCAGGGCACAAGGCAGGAACCCACCCTGGACAGGACGCCATTCCATTGCAGGGCACACCCACACACACTCATACCTACTCAGACTGGGACAATTTAGACACACCAATTAAATGAACATGCACATCTTTGGGATGTGGGAGGAAACAGGAGTAACTGGGGGAAACCCACACAGACCTGGGGAGAACATGCAAACCCCACACAGACTGTGGCTCCCCTGCCATCATTTTTTTTTTCATCAATGTTATAAAAAACCAACATTCAGTGAATCAATGTTATTTGAGAACCTGTTATTTCGTATAACTACCTTTAAAACAATTTATTACAAATAAGATTCATTCAGAAGGATAACACCAGAAGAAAAAATAGTATGAAAATTATGGAAAGGCAGTAGAAGGAGTACAAAGAGAAGAAACTAACGTCTTAATCCCTGGTTTAGTTTTTGTATTAGACAGCTGTATAACCTTGTCCTAGTAACCCGTCTTCCCTGGGCCTCAGTTTTCTTGCCCGTATAAAAAGTATGTTGACTTTCATTAAGCAAATCCCAATTCACCCTAAATTGCATTTTAAGAGTGTTAGTTATTATTTAGTGCAGTCAGGAGAGGAATTACTTGATACATAATGAAAGTACATGCCCAACCCTAGGCAATATTATGATGAAAAATGAAGGATTCATTTATTTCCAAAAAGAAGTCTATTCAGTCTCCAAAATTATCTGATATATTTATGGAAGGGTTACTCCAGTTTATTCTTAACAAACAGGAAATTGTGGTTATTCATAGATTGTAGCTTGTGATGTTCTTTCTGCTGTATTTTCCTTTACTAAATTATGTGTCTTTTTGTTACTTTTTCTCTAAATAGTTAAGAATTTAGAGAATTGGGCTATAGTTGGGAAATAAAGCAAAGCATTAGGTGACCTAAAATTGTTTAGAATGCATTTGTGTTCTATTTTAAGAAAGATAGTAAATCAAAGAAGAGTAACTAAAAAAGTTACCTGGGGCTACTTTAACGAATGCATCAATGGCATACACAGGATCCACACAGTGCTTTGTAGCACTATCACTTTTCTTTTTCTACTCAAAAGCAGATGCAGCAGGATCCACTTAAACATTACTCTTGTCAAATCGATGCTAGATTTCTCTTCTTTCCTGAAGGCAATTATACTAGCACAATATCCTTATTGTGGAAGGAGCTAACACTGGCTCTGTGCTCAAGATGCCAAAATAATTTAGTCACCATCAAATGAATAGTTTAGCATTTTAAAAACATAGCTTTTACTAGGACTAGTCTGAGTCTTTCCCGATTGTTCTGAAATAAAATATAAGCCACCTGCTCAATCAACAAAAGCAATCAAAGAGAAATGAAGTCAAGCTTCGGTGCAAATAAAGGTTAGGACAATAGTCGTTTGGTAATAGAGCAACACCAAGCTCACTACTGAGAATTATTTTAAGAACAAAGAAACACAATTTAGACCATTTAGAGTGTAAGAACATTCTAATGAGCCTTTAATAATGGAAGAAATAAATGTCCTTAGGCTTAAGTGGGGTACTCCATCAAACTCCAGGCAATGAATTTTAAAGCTACCTTTCTCCACTCCTGCTATCCTGCCTCCATTCATTCACATAATTAATAAGCATCTACTATGTGTCAGGTGCTTGCTGGTCATGTGGAGATGAAATATGTAGCACCCGCTCCGTAAAACTGAAAATTGTCTAGGCAAAGTTATGTACAGAGTGCAATGAGACAAGATGAATACCATCCAGACAAATCCAGGAATAATAATAATAATAATCCCAGAGGAGGAAGTTGTTGATGGAAGTCTTAAAACATGTAGGAGTTAGGCCAGATGAAGAAGGGAGCTCAGGCCATTCTAGTGAAGAAGACACCTTCAAGTAAGTCAGAATAGATTAAGGAAACTGCTGGAAAAATCGGTCACATGTACAGGAAGAGTGAGAGAGGAAGTTACAGAGGCAGGGGTCAGATTACGGAAAGCCTCGTAGATTAAACTAAGAAGCTCACATTTAATTTCACACTATGGGAAGCCACTGGAAGAATGTAAAGGAGTAAAAAAATTTGCATTTTCTAAAATTTTCTTTATATGCAGAGTTTAATCTATTTATACATTGAACAAACATGGAGCTTCTGCTTTTAAGAAATGCGCAGGAAATGAAAATGCAACAATAAATAATAAAGTCCCTGCCCTCCTGGAGTTTATAGTTTCTCATAAAGAGAGATAGTCAATTGCTTGTTAATCAAGGAAACCAATCAGGAGTCTATTTCAATAATCATGGCATGAAAGTGTATAAAGGTCACAATTCATGCAGTAGCAGCAGAAGCAGAGAAGAAGGAATACATTTTTTAAAATAGCAATAGAAGTAACAAGATTTAGTCAACCTGGTGACCTAAACCCAGGTATGATTTTATAACAATAACTAGGTAACAAAAAGATATCACCTATTCAGTGGCTACTCTATACCAGGTACTGAAACAACCACTGAATTTTATACAATATTCATGAAAACTCTGTAATGTGTATATTATTTGTCAAGTGAGGATGTGATAGATTTCAAAAATGACCTTAATACTTTGCAGCTCCTCCTATCAAGAGATAGAACCTATTTCCTCACAAGGCTTGGTCTTGTGGCTTCCTTTGACCAATAGATCATAGGTGGAATGACACTCTGCCAGTTTGACCCCAGGCCTCTGTCTTGTGTGCCCTCCTTCTACCATATCCCCACCACTTAAAGCAAGTGTAAAAGATAACAAGACCAAGAAACAAAACCTGGAATGGTATTCAAGCATGAAGCTTTCATAAATTTTGTGGGACTTATTTTCAGGCTCCTCAGAAAAGGCCCTACTGTTTGCACAAGTTTCAAATCTCATATCCTTTATTTCTGGGTAGACATCACTCCCCGCCTTTATTGTCACGGCACCCTCATTCTTCAGGCAAACTTAGTGACCATTTGGACAGGAGAAAATGCTATGTATGTGAATAAATCAAGTTATATCAGCACCTTTTTAGGATTCCTTGTTCTTGTGGTGTAAGAAGTGACCATTTGATAGTGTTTTGTAGAAATTTTTAAATATAATTCTATGGAGATGTAATAGTTTACCATAATGACCATGAATCAAGAATCATGCCACAAAGCCAATCATAGAATAATACATCACAGCTAGAAAAGAAATGTTTTTATTTTATTTCAGGAAAATAAATATTCTATTTTCCTTCTTTCACTGATAAGAAAACTGATGTTCAGAAATATTGTCACCAGCCCAAGGTGATACAATTCATTAGTTAGAGAGATGGACTCAAATACAGGTCTTCTAAAACTCTGACTCGTATTAAAAATAGTGCTACCTCCAATGAATAATTGATTAATAGGAGGGGAAACAAAAATGAGCACTTCTGTCTGCCTAGGAAATTTCCCAATCCTACAACATTAAAGTAAAAATAAATGAAAGGAATCTAAACAACAAAAGTACAAGAGAACATAAAGCAAAAAAGCAAAATGAAACAGAATATTTCCTTAATAAGCTACATTTTCAACGCTTTTCTTGAAAAGCAAAAATCAATTTTTAGATCGTTCACTAGAGAGGTAAAATTCAGTTGAGACCATTTTTAAACAAAATTAAATATTCAAGAGTAGGGTTAAAATACTTTGAAGAGGTTTTTTTTAAAAAAAACAAAACAAATGTTGTAGACCCATAATTAGTGTCTAAAAGAGAAACATTATAGAAATAAAATGAATGCAATTATTCTCTTTCCCAAGGTAGTATAAACTCTAATAGTCATTTTATGTTTAAAAAAATAGTAACAACTTTTGAAGTGTAAACTACTTTTTTAACTTGAATTTTAATAAATACATTTAAACTACCTAAAAATACCATGAATTCAACTTTTTCTGAAATTCTTGAAATGCTGCATAAAATTACTTCATATATTCTCACAATGGCAGTTTTGATGATTTTACAATTAAAGGATAAAAGGTTTCAAGGGATTCTTGATGGTTACATAGGAGACATGGAATATATATAAAAACAGAAGAAAGCTGGTGATTTAGTAGATATAATGTGGGATGCCCTGCCAACCAACACCTCTCTGAGAAGCATCCTCAGACCCAGGCTCTGATGAGGGGGTGGGCAGCCCTCTGTGCAACTTGTGACTTCCCTGCAAGCGCAGTTGATGAGAATGGAAGTAAGCACATATATTTCAGGATAAGATAATCTTATTTTTCTCTGTTGGAAATGTATGTATTGAGATTGAGGGACTAAGTTTGTTGGCATTGATTCTTGGAGTTATAAGGTATTGTTCAATTGCTCTTAGAATCAGTGTGATAGAAACCTAGAGTCACCATGAATCACCAAGAGACTCAAGACAGGGCTACATGAAGAAAAAGAGAATGAAGCTGAATGTACAACATACAATCCTAGAGAAAGAGCTAGAGTGAGAGAGAACTAGAGTGTAAGAAAGAGTGAGGATAAGAGAACAGTACAGAGGCTGCTTGTTGACCTTCCAATATACATGAATTCAGCTATATTTCCAACACCTGGCTTCCTTGAGATTTCTCTGCTTTGTAAGTATTGCACAGACATAATACCTGTTAAGGATTGTACACGACCAGTAAATTAGGTCCTTATTTTGGAACCAATTGAGAGATATATTCAAAAGCATGAAACAGATCGAATTGTCAGCTTTAATTCGTGATGAAAGCTAAGTTGGAGAAGGGCAAACTGCTAATCACTCACCTTAACTTTGTCAGATTTAACTACCCAGTCACAAACCCAGAAGGAATACTGCATTTCTCACCCATGAGGGCCTGTCCCCATAAAAATCACAGCGTAAGGCAAAGATAATGTGTCTCTCTGCAGTTAGGTAAATTTCAAAGTGAGAGCAGAAAGAAATGGATGATCTACACACACGCAGTGCCTTCTTCCAAATCAGCAAACAGTAAGTCATGCCTCCTTTGTGATGCTAGGTCTCATCCCAGACATTCTTATTTACTCAGTTGGGGTGTCACCTGGACATTGGGACTTTTGAAAGTTCCCAAAGTACTTCTAATGTGCAATCAATCATGAGACTCTCCTCCCTAGGGACAACTTGCTAGAGAAAGGAGTGGCCATCATCAGCCTTCCAACCCTTGTGCACACTTGCCTACTGGACTTGATCATTTGACTTATGGTCACCCTGGGTTGTGATTGTTCCTCTCAGGTAAGCATATTAGCATTTTTGTTAGAACTGTCCTGCTTCCATACTTAAGATGCCCCAACCAAAATATCAACGCTTTCTTTTGGACTACTTGTGATCCCATGATTGGTTAGGTATACCCCACAGAAAGCTCTACAACATCAAAAGAAACAAATTAATTCCAAGGTTTCCTCAATCCAAATTATACCCTTTACTATTTCCCAGCTAAAGGTATGTCAACCTATATCAAAGTTTCTACAATAAGATTAAATAACTTTAAGATATACCAATGATAAAATAACATCTAAGATATGCTCTATATTTGAATATGTATCCCTTCTTTATGAATTTTACAAGAAGATATAATAAAAATGATCAAAGAAATTTTACATTTAAAATAAAAATATTTTATTCAAGTAAAAGAATTTAAAGCCTAACAAATTTAAAGTTCTTCCCAATTTCTTATTTCATTCAATCTGTGCAAGAAGTACTTTTTTCTTTTTAAGAGAGATGATTTCACTCTGTCACCCGGGCACTTGAGTGCAGTTGCATGATCATAGCTCACTGTAACCTAGAACTCTTAGGCTAGGATCAAGTGAGCTACACATTTCCTGCCTGAGCCTCCTGAGTAGCTAGGACTACAGTGGTGGATTACAGTGGTGCACCACCACAACCAGCCAATTTTTTAAAAAATTTTTTGTAGAGATAGGATCTCGCTATGTTGCTCAGGATATGCTCAAACTCCTGACCTCAAGTGATCATTCCACCTCCACCTCCCCAAAGTGTTGAAATTATGGGTGTGAGCCACCACATGCAAGAAGTCTTGATGCTTGCAGCTATAGTATCAGTTTTAGTCTGTTGTAAAAGTTATAAATCCCATAGCACCAATACAGTTGAACTTAGCCAAAGGCTTTAATGTAAAAAAATATCAAAGAATTAACAGGACATACCATAATATCACAGCACTGGACCATTCCTGACAAATTTAGATAGTTAGGCAAACACCAACATCTAGACATTTCCTGATAAAATTTTGTTACAATAACATGCTTAGTGTTGGCATTAACCAGTAGTTCTCATTCCTGGATATATATTATACTTATCATGTGTACTTTTTAAAAAATATAATATCTCACACAGGAATAATTAGCAACTCTGAATGAGGAATTTGTGCAGATGCATTTTTAAAAGCTCGTAAGAGTTTTGTTTGTTTTGTTTTTATATAGACTTTGTTTTTGAATGTTTTAAGTTTACAGAACAATTGACTGGAAAGTACTGGCAGTTCCCATGCACTTTCTTCCACATGCACCATTTCTCCCTATTATTTACCTTGTACATTAGTGTGGTACATTTGCTACCCTGATGACACGATTTTCATAATATGATATACATAATTATTAAGTACAATCCATAGTTTACATTCGAGTTCACTCTTTGTGTTGTACATTCTATGGGTTTTAATGACCCATTCTATGGGTCATTAAATATATAATGACATGTATCCACTATTATAGTATTATACAGAAGAGTTTCACTGATCTAAAAATCCCCTGTGCTCCAAGTATTCATCCTTTTCCCCCTTTACTAGAACTCCTGGCAACCACTAATTGTGTGTGTGTGTGTCCACAGTTTCGCCTTTTCCAGATGAATTCCCTAGTTGGAATCATACAGTGTGTATCCTTTTCAGATTGGCTTCTTTCACTTAGCACTATGCATTTCAGGTTCCTCCATGTATTCTCATAGCTTGAGAACTCATTTCTTTTTACTACTAAATAATATTCCAATGTATGGAGGAACCACAATTTGTTTATCCGTTCACCTCTTTAGGGGCATCTTGGCCCAGGGTATTTTAATGTCCAAGCAGAGTTAAAAATCTCTACCTTAGGCCATAGCAGAAATTCAACGGTATTTAAAGGAAGAAGAATTGGGGAAAATCTTTAGTTTATCCACAGTGGTTTGTCAGGGATTCAATGACACTATATATTTAAACACTTATGTGAAACACAATTGAGAGAAAGTTCTCATGGAGGGTTTAATATTTTTCAATAAGTGCTTTTCATTTTGGGGGAAAATCCACCTTGTCACTGTTGTCTCATGCTACCGTTTGAGCTATTGCTGCCTTCTTGCAAAGTCTACAAATTTACACTGTTAGCAGCTACAGGCACCATATGCTATTTTACTCCCTCTCTACTTAGCATCTAAATTTAATTTAATCCTTCCTCATTTTATTTAGCTTTTGAGCTCTAAGCGTTCACACTTTCTTGTGAGCAAGCATTTTAGTCCTTGCTTTAGTTTAGTCATTTAGTAAGGGTAAGCTTAGAAATTGTTTAAATCTGTGGCATGGGAAAGATTCTTCCTAGTTCTCTCATTTATTTCAACTGGGGAATCACCTTCAACATATTTCTAAGGTAAAACTGCTGTGGTTGTTTCTGTAACTTATGACCCTGGAAGCCTAAAATGGACCAACTTTCATCATATATACCTCAGTACATTGTCTTGCTTAGCTTTTAAAAGTCCCAGGTCTTCGCTTTTTTTTTTCAGGAAAATATGAGAGTACAAACATTTTGGTTACATTTTATATCTTTGCCTCTCCCTAGCAAGGGTTAGATATGCCCCTCCCCTCCACAGTGCTCACCACATCCCTCAGATGTGGGTCTACTCCCCCCAACCCCAAATCCCTGGTGGACACCACCACCATTTGAGCTCTGTAGTGTTAATCAGTCTGTACCAGTTTGATGGCGAGTACA
>CAUYRT010100797.1:0-59876 GCA_963574885.1 Lepilemur ruficaudatus | reverse complement strand
ATTGAGGAGGCTACAGGGGTCGGGGGGAGTTTTAGCAGAAAGTTGGGAGGGACAAGGCTCTGAGTGGGTGTGTGGGACAGACAGAGGGGGAGATGGCTGGAGAGGTATCATTCTGCATCTGTCTTTTTTTTTTTTTTTTTTAGACAGAGTCTCACTCTGTTGCCCAGGCTAGAGTACCATGGCATCAGCCTAGCTCACAGCAACCTCAAACTCCTGGGCTCAAGCGATCCTTCTGCCTCAGCCTCCCGAGTAGCTGGGACTACAGGCATGTGCCACCTTACTTGGCTAATATTTTATATATATATATATTTAGTTGTCCAGCTAATTTCTTTCTATTTTTTTTTAGTAGAAACGGGGTCTCACTCTTGCTCAGGCTGGTCTCGAAGTCCTGAGCTCAAACGATCTGCCCTCCTCGGCCTCCCAGAGTGCTAGGATTACAGGCGTGAGCCACCACACCCAGCCTGCATCTATCTTAATCTCACGCTTCTCAAACTCGGGTGGGCGTGCACATCCCTGCAAACATGTCAGGAGGAACTTGAGCCCCACCCAAATAATATGATACATTTTGTTGGAGTGTCCATTTTACCCTAGGACTGGGGAGAAAAATTCCATTTACACGGAGACAAATAATACAGTACGTAAAATTGTAAGATAAAACACAAGACTTCAAGAATATTGCTGGATGAATGCTTTGGCCTTCAGCCTTAATGCCTCCCTTGCCTTGAGGTGCAATTCAGAGGAAAAGTTCTGCGAAGCCTCGTCTCCATCAGTCCTGACTCCATGCTCCACTCTATGCTGCTAGGACCTCCACTGAGCTCTTTTCCAGACTGCGCGGTGTTACTCATTCGACAACATTCTTTCCTTTCTTTACTCATTCCTTCCAACCACGTTAAGTCAGGGCCTACCATATACTAGAAACTGGGAGATGTTTTTCTCCTGTACAATAGTCAAGCTTCAAAAAGGACTGTGACTTTTTAAAAAAAAAAAAAAAAATAGAGTCCCTTCAGCATTTGCCAAACTTTGCATATGTTAGATGCTCTGTAAATATTAATATTTGTTGACATAAAATGAAACGGGATCTTTGATAAATCTTTGTGAAAGCCCAGGGAGGAACAATAAAGGGAGAGAAAGAGATGAGTATATGTGAACTGCTAACAACCGTTAGGAACTAAGCATATTGTTTGATCCATGAATATCTCTGAGATAGACTTTATATCTATTTACAGCCAGGGAAACCGAGACTGAGAATGAATAAAGTAACTTGTTTAGCTAGTAGGTGTCAGAGCACAGATTCAATTCCAGCTTTATCTGGTACTAAGGTCCACGGGGAATATCTACAGAATTATAAAATTTATAAGAAGATGATTTTGACCCAGTAATCCTAGGAATTTTTACTGCAGATGTAATCAAATAAATGCTCAAAGATACAAACACAAGGATGTTCATTTTGGTGCTGATTGCAATAGCAGCAAACTGGAAACAATCTAAATATACTTTATTGGCGAATTGGTTAAATAAATTAAGGAACATCCATAGAGAAAGAGGCATACCTATATATACTGATATGGAAAGATATTCAGGGAAAATCCAGTTGCAGAACAGCATGTATTTATAAGGATTCCATTTATCTTTGTGAAAGAAATGTCAGCCTAGCTCACAGCAACCTCAAACTCCTGGGCTCAAGCGACCCTCCTGCCTCAACCTCACACGTAGCTGGGACAACAGGCATGCGCCACCATACCCGGCTAATTTTTCTATTTTTGTAGAGACGGGGTCTCCCTCTAGCTCAGGCTGGTCTCAAACTCCTGGCCTCAAGCGATCCTCCCGCCTTGGCCTCCCAGAGTACTAGGATTAAGGCACACCATGATGCATAGGGTGAGAGCCTCAGGGGCAGGAAAACTTTGGAGGGCAAAGAGTTGGAAAAAAGCAGAAGGAGCTGAGAGGCAAGAAAATCAAGGGAAAGGGAAAGGTGGTGTTAATGAAGCTCATACCAAAGCCTGATTTTTATTTATTTTTGGCTTAAACAACAGAGATTTATTGTCTCAATAGTTCTGAAGACTAGAAGTCCAAGAGCAAGATGTTGGCAGGGTTGGTTTCTTCTCAGGGCTGTGAGGAAGACTCTGCTCTATGCTTCTTTCCAGTTTCTGATGGCTGCTGACAATCTCTGGCATTCCTTGGCTTGCAGCTCTCTCTGCCTTCGTGGTCACATGGCATTCTCCCTGTGTTTGTGTCTGGTCCAAATTTTCCCTTTTTATAAGGACATCAGTCATATTGGACTGGAGGCCCACCCTACTCCAGTATGAGCTCATTTTAACTTAAATTAAATGTGCAATGACCCTATTTCCAAATAAGGTCCCATTCTGAGGTATGGGGGTTAGGACTTCAATATATAAATTTTTAAAGATTTGGGGGGAGGACACAGATCAACCCACAAAGGTAGGTATAAAAATTCTTCTGTGAACTGTGTCACATACAAGGACTTGAACTTCCAAGAATTTTGGTTTGTGGATGGGTGAAGTGGCTCACACCTATAATCCTAGCAGTCTGGGAGGCCGAGGCGGGAGGATCCTTTGAGCTCAGGAGTTCGAGACCAGCGAGACCCCGTCTCTACTAAAAATAAAAAAATTAGCCGGGCATGGTGGCGCATGCCTGTTGTCCCAGCTATGTGTGAGGCTGAGGCAGGAGGGTTGCTTGAGCCCAGGAGTTTGAGGTTGCTGTGAGCTAGGCTGACGCCATGGCACTCTAGTCTGGGCAACATAGTGAGACTCTGTCTCAAAAAAAAAAAAAAAAAGAAAAAAAAAGAATTTTTGTTTGTCCATTATAGAGATAACTAAATTTTTTTGTGTGTGAAATCAATAGACTAATTTCTAAGCTTTAGACAAAATTGTAACTTATTCAAAGGAACTCTGGGGATATTGACAAAACAAAACTACAAGAACATATAGCTCTAGCTGACTGGAGAGCCATTTGAGCCAAGTGGAACCTTGAGAAATTCAGGTGAACAATTTTTCAGGAAAATAACTGGTCTTGGTTGTTCTTTCACTCACTGTCTGCTTCCACTGCTTTAAGCCGATGCTTCTGGCAGACTAGTGCCCTGAGATTTCAAGAGTGAACCTGCACAGCTCTAGCTGAGGAGTATGACGAGACTAACGAGACTATTTAAAATACCTGTACAGATGCTTGTAATAAACTATGCAGGATGTAGACATTATCTCTCTCTCTCATTCTTACATCTTTCAAAAATTAAAAAAAATGCTTCTTGTTCACCAGGTCTGAAAATTTTTTTTTTAGATTTTCACTGTGGCAAATTACACATAACATAAAATTTATCATTTTAACCATTTTTAACTTTATAGGTCAGTATTAAGTATATTCACATTGCTGTGCAATCAATCTCCAGTACTTTTTTGTCTTACAAAACCGAAACTCTTTACTTATTAAACAACTCCCCGTTTCCCTTTCCCCCAGCCCATGGCAATAGCCACTGTATTTTTTATTTCTATGAATTTGGCTACTCTAGATACCTCATATAAGTAGAATCGTATTATATTTGTCTTCTGTGTGAGTGACATTAATGTCAAGATTCAGCCATGTTATAGCAGGTGTCAGAATTTTCTTTCTTTTTAAGGCCGAATGATACCGCTATATATACACACCACATTGTAATCCATTCATCCGTCAAAGGACATTTGGGTTGCTTCCACCTCTTGGCTATTGTGAATGATGCTGTTATGAACATGGGTATGCACATATCTCTTTCAATTTTGTTGGATATACACACAGAATTGGGATTGCTGAGTCATATGGTAATTCTTTCTTAATTTTTGAGGAGCCTCCATACAGTTCCAAGGCGTTTAAATTGTGATATACTCACCGTTCAGTTAGAAAGATAGAAAGCAAGAAGGTGCCTATTTCTCAATATATAAATCATGCAAAACCCGGGGAAGTAAACTGGTCTTCAGTAGAATCAAGAGGTTTTTTTAAAGAGCTCTGTGATATCTAAAGCAAACGTAGAAGCGTGCTTTAGGCTGTTTTCCTGAGAAGTGGAGAAGAAAAAGCGATTGCTGACTAAGCTGCGTGATGAGCTAAGTATTTTTCTACTGGGAAATATTTATCTGTTGGTGCAGTTGCAAGTTCTGGGGAGTGTGCTCGTTAGAAAACAGCTGATAATTCCAGGAAAACTTGGAAGAATCGCCATGGCGATACAGGGTGACCCATTTAAAGTGTAAGGCCTATTGTGAGCTGAACTTTAAAAGATGCTTGCATAGAAGCTTCTCTTTCATTTTTCACTGGACATAGATATGAAATAAAGTAGCATTAGTATTATTATCTCCATGCCTCCTGCAGCCTGATGTACTAAGGAGGTCCTGACTTGGCTATGCCTCAGCTACCTGACTTTGAGTGGGTCATCTAACCTCTCCAGCCTCAGAGAGTTGACCTGAAGAGCCTCTAAAGTCTCTTTAGTATGTGCATTTACTTCTATGACAAAGGAGAAGTTGGTTCCTTTTTTTTTTTTTTTTTTTTAGACAGAGTCTCACTCTGTTGCCCCTGCTAGAGTGAGTGTCGTGGTGTCAGCCTAGCTCACAGCTACGTCAAACTGCTGGGCTCAGGTGATCCTCCTGCCTCAGCCTCCCGAGTAGCTGGGACTACAAGCATGTGCCACCATGTCCGGCTAATTTTTTCTATGTATTTTTAGTTGGCCAATTAATTTCTTTCTATTTTTAGGAGACGGGGTCTTGCTCTTGCTCAGGCTGGTTTCGATCTCCTGAATTTGAGCGATCCACCCGCCTCGGCCTCCCAGAGTGCTAGGATTACAGGAGTGAGCCACCACACCCAGCTGAAGTTGGTTCCTTTTTGTTTATTACTCATTTTCCCTGGAACTTGGCTATCCAGCAAACTCACTAAATCAGACACAGTGGAGAAAGAGGAAATAAGCCACAAGGTGCTAATGGACAAACACGATACCAAAGTCCAAGTGCTAAAGCTCCTTCTTACTGCTTTCTTGCAGCTCAGGGGCGTGGGGCCGAGTGAATCACACTCAGGGTTCCCGCATCCTTTTGTCATTAGTCTAGGTAAGGCCTCTCTCTGTTTAATTTTACTGTATTATTTTCTTCTCGTTCGTCTCCCATCCCCTCTCCCATTTCCAGGTGCTATGCCTGGTGGTATAAATGGACTATCTTATTTAATTCTATTGACAACACTGAGGTAGACAATGTTATTATCCCCATTTTACATATGGCAAACTGAGGCTTATGGAGGGTAAAGGGCAGAGGCAGAATATTGACCTGATGAGACAGAGCCAGAATCTATATTCTTAAACACGACACCAACTAATCAAGAAACGTTGTTTATTTCTTATTTTTATTTATTTATTTATCTTGAGACAGGGTCTTACTTTGTCACCCAAGCTAAAGTGCAGAGGCGCGATCTTCCACCCTCAGCCTCCCAAAGTGCTGGGATCACAGGCATGAGCCCCCACCCCCGGCCAAGAAAACTTGTTTAAAATACAGTTTGTCTCTAAGTTATTCTGAACTGTCGGTAGGACACCCTTCCCCCATTATTCAAAGGAAATGTTAACAGATCTATTTTGAGGCGCTTTGCTTCTCCTCATGCATCTTTTGCAGGACTTGATCGCCAGAGACAGTTTTGAAATACTGCGATCATAGTCTCTTTGGATTTCCTCTTCCTCTGTTCCATTTCTCTTGCAAAACTTGGAGCTATAATTGTCAGCTTGTGCCTTGACTCTCTTGCTTGCTGCGGACATAATTGGAATGAAATAAAACAGCATTTCCTCTCCTTAAACAGAACACCTTTCCACTTACACTGTACTCTTCCTGCATCTCATTTACAAGAAGACGATTTTTGAAGGGCAGAATATGCTGCTGAAGTCACATTTCTCCCCTGGATGGGGAAGAAATGTGAATAGTGCCGGGATTTACAATAATGATAGACTGTTTGCCACCTTTAAGGTAAATAAAATTGATGGTTAGCTAAAGTGATGGCCATTCCTGGCAGTCTTAGCACAACTCTAATATGTGATGGGACAAGATTGTCAGGTATGTTCCAGGATTCTACCCAAATGGGAAGAAAGAACACACCAGGGTGGTCTCTCTCGGTAGTGCCAAGCGTGGAGAATAGAGATGAAACTGCTTAAAGAATCCAGAACAGGGCCACACCCTGTCCTTAGAAACATCTATTCATTATCTCCTTCCCAATGTTAAGTCCATGCTATTATATAATTTGGATATAACATCCAAAGATAATTTTCTGCTTGAAACAATTAGTCATATTTTAGGTTGAATAGATTTGACTGAGTAAATCTTTCTTCAAGCAGACATTCTACTCTGTTAATTATAGAAAGGGCTTGGAGAGACATCCTTTTAAATGATGGAATTAACCCCTTTCCCTAAGAGAGGAATCCCTAACCTTTACTAGATCCTTCATGGAAATCACGCACACCCACCCCCTCAGAAGTAAATTAATTTAGAATCCTACCAGAACATTCTAATGCAATTTTTATGAAGTATCTTTTATTTTGTACTTGGTTACTCTGTAACAGATGAGTCACTGGCTTTCAAAAAATTTTAAATGTATCCAGAACTTTTTTTTCTTTTTTTTTGGTTTTTGTTTTGAACAACCACTCAAAAGCCAAAACCCAGTAACCCTAAGCTTTCCAGGCTGTTTTGCCGTAAAGATGGCTTTCCTCTGTATTGATCACCGGGGTTCCTTTGACAAAAGAATGAGCAGCTTTCAACCAGCCAAATTGCTGACCCATGTGAAAGAAGTTCCTCATCAGTCTTTCTAAAATGTTGCCCTGCAATTATTTTTTAATATTTGTGCGCTACATTCCAGGAAGGCCTGGAACCATCAGTAATAAAAAATTTTAGGGACAAACCCAGTTCTCCTTGTGAGTATGAGCTATTCTAATCTAGAGCTCCTTTGGAAGCCTTTTCCATGTGAGCAGGAAAGTCGACTGGAGCCTCACCATAAAACTGTGGTTGGGTACAAAAAACCCCGAGGACTGGTCAAAGACAGATTCACTTGATGCCAACATTTTTTTCTATCATCCAAGAGTGGCCAACGAGACCAAGGGTGGGAGTGGGAATTCACTAGGGTTTTCAACAAAGCATTCCAATAAATTAAAAAACAAACAACCTTTGTAAGAATGGAAAAGTGTTTGCTAATGCCGGCTGGTTAGAGCGCCCTCAAGTGTCTGAGGATGGTAGTAATGTTTTAGGGCTTTCAAAAAACACTGCAGTTGCTCTTGTAATCACGATGCCAACACCATTTGATGGCATTCTCTTCCTCCACGTTTGTTTCCAGGGTCCCAAATGAAATTCTTTCTTCTTGAGGTGGTAGTTTGAACCTCCAGTGTGATTATAGTTTTTATCAGAAGCTGTAAACATAAAGTGTCTCATTTTCAGAGTGTACTTCAGCGTGTGCTTAGTTCTCATTCAAATTTCGGTTCCTGTCAAAAGTGAAAATAACCCAAATGTCCATCAACTCGTTAATAAATAAACAAATTATGGGACATCCATACAACGGAATACTATTCAGTAATAAAAAGGAAAGATACCAACATATGTAGCCACAGAAGGCTGCATAGTATAAAAGTCTATTTATGTAATATTTTGGAATACAGACAGACAGACAGCAGATCAACATTAGCCAGGGGCTGGGGGAAGTAGGGTGGGATTGGTTGCAAAGGGGTACCAGGGAACTTTTGGGGAAGATGGAATGCTCTTTAGCATATTTGAAGTTGGTTACTTTGACGTTAGTCAAAACTCATCAAACTGGCATTGGTGGTATGCTGAGTATAGCTGCCTTCCAAAATTCATTGAATTGTACACTCCAAAAGGGTGAAATTTACTGTATATAAATTATACCTCAATAAGCCTCATAAAAAAATTTCAATTCCTTAAAAATCTTCATGGATTTCTTCCAAAGTACTAAGCCTCAACCCCTCTGGGCTGGCATTCTTTTCTTTGTCTATCTGAAAAACACACCACCATGAATTCTTGCAAGAGTCTGCAAGTTCCAGCCCAATTCAAAGTCCCAATGGGGCCAGATCGCATTCCGAACAGTCATCTCCCTGCCTTTGCCATTGTGCCGGAGACGGTGTATGCAGTGACACAGTCTCTGTAGCATTTGGATAGTGAAAAGGAAAACATCAAAGTTCCAGGCCAGTACTAGCCCTGCTACCAACAAGCATGAGACCCTTGAGGGAAAATTAGATCTGGACCCCGAAGGCAAATTCATACTGTCAGTTTGCTGGCTTCCCTCTCTGAAAGATACAACCATTTGTTCCTGGACAGAAGCCGTCCTCTACACAAAGCATCTATTAGCCACTTGACTGAATGTTCCTGCCCCAGGCAGTGCCCAATGTCTGATTCTGGAAAACAGCTTTGGTTCCTGCAGTTCCCAAGATGTTCCATCCACCCTCATTCCCAACGATGGTGACCTACAAATGTTGATCCAGGCCAGTGGTTCTTAAATTTCACTGGGCTGAAGAATCACCTCAGGAATGTACTTTCTAAACATCAATTCCCAGTCTTCACTTGTACCCTGAGATTCTGGCATAGTAGGTCTGGGAGTAGTCCCTGGAATCTGCATTTTTAAGAAGCACCTTGGGTGATTCTGATGCAGAAAGTATAATAACCACACTTTAAAATATGATGATCTAAGGTCAACAGGAACTCATATACTACACAGGCTTTTGTTTTCATTTGAAAAAGTTGAAAAATGTGTTCACTGGGAACATCTGACCCATCAAGTGGTTGAGTAGCACAGTGACTAACAGTGGGGCTCTGGAGTGGGGTTCCTGGGTTCAAAGCCCACCTACACCTCTTATTATCCCTGAGACCTTTGGTTACTTAATCTCTCCACAGCATGTGTGTAAGAGAAGGTGAGATCAAATGAGCTAATACTTTTAAAGCACTCAGAGTAAGTGCCAGTAAGCATTAGATAAACATCATTATCATTCTGTCCAGATCAATAAAGACCGAAGGGAATATTGCAAACCATGAACAAAGAAAGTTACTTCAAAGAGTTTTTCATTTAAAGCTTGGACATCTCCAAATACTTCAAATGCTAGAGAGAACTGTAACCACTTTGTATATGCCAAGTTTCCTACATTCCAAATTCTTTTGTCCTGTTTTATATATTAAAAATATAAGCTGTAAAAATACATAAGCTGAACTTAGCTGAACTTTTTCTTTGATTAAGGAGCTTATGACAACACACATATATTAGTCTGGACATCTTTACAAGTTATCCATAATCTTTGGTGATTCCTAAAGATGCAAATCAGAATCATGTGTAGAGCTTTTGGAAAGGACAAATTTTGACTCAGTGGAGATTGGGGTGGAGCCCAGGGAATCTGAATTTCTCAAAAGTTCCCTCCATAATTTGGTGTACATTCCAGGTAGAGAACTACTGTTACAGGTGAAAGCTCAGATAATGCACCTGGCTTTAAAACTTAATGAATGAAGACCAAACATGTTAAATACTCTGCCAAGGTCATTCAGTAAATCATTTGCAGAGGCAGGAGTTGGATTTTTGTTACTAATTCCTTCCCTTACAGCTTACACTGTATAAGCTACTCATATAGGGTGGGATAAGCATAGTACATTTTCCTTCCTTCATTTTCTTACAAAATAATGCTCTGATCTGAATACGTAGGAACTTCAGAACTGCTGATCTGGGATTCTGAATTCCTTTCAGCTTCCACCTTTTACCTACCTAGTCACATATCCCCATTTACTGATTATCCCCATTAAACCCCTGCAGTGCAAAGGAGAGACAGCTCATGTGGAGCCTGGGTCAAATCCCTATGGGAAATATGATCACGTACTTACGGACTTGTTCTTCCTCTCCATTCTTAGAGCATAAGAACCTCCAAGGACCACCGATTCATCCTGAACAAATCCAAGATAAACCGGCACATAAAGCTAGGAAAATGAAGATCTCATATGATTATGAAGCAAAGAATAGTATCCTGTAAATCACAGACTCACAAATCACTGGGATGTAAATCACACAAATATCCAAAAGGCCATTCTAGTGACTGAAGGCAGTGGCATGTCGGTGGCCTTTACTCTGGGTTGAGATTTTTGTGGATTTCCTTTTCATCTTGGGAAATCTGTGTAACCTATGGAGACCCCTAGAAACTATTTTCCTTAATGTATTATCTGAGAAGAAAATCTGTTAAAGTCTGCCATAGGGGAGGAGGGTGGCCACCAACCAAGTGAAATCATTCTGCTGAACTTGAGCCAGGGAACGACATTGGGGCAGTATCATTTTGCATGCAGAATGGCCTGGCAGGCTGAAATCCCTGCCTGTAGACCTTCACACATCACCAACCTCTTGCTAATAAAACAGACCCCATTATTTAGTTACTTCTTGGCACCCATTGGCTGCTTTCTTTTCAGATTTTCTGTTGCCCATATTTCAATATCCCGCCTTGGCATTCTCCTCCTGCTCTTGTTAAAATACTGTTTCTTCTTCTTCTTTTTCTTCTTTTTTTTTTTAAGATCCCTTTTAATCAGATAGCTCCTGCTGGCATGAGCTGTCAGAGGTATTCATTTCAGTGGACTCTGGCCTTATGCTGCATTACCTTGGCAACAAGATTTAGAGGCAAAGCCCTGGCCTTGAACTTGTCAGAGTCCCCACGACATGAAATCAGCACATATTACTCCCTAGCATATCAAGTTGTCATGCCGACCGCTAACAATAAAACCCATTTCTCTCTTCTAGGGTTTTAATTCAATAACTTTTCAAATTGGTTCCTTCTGTAATTCAATTGGTCTGGAAATGTAATATATGAATGTGTGTGTATGTGTGTGTGTGCATGTGTGTGTTTAACCAGTCACTAATGGCCTTCCACTCGATGACTGGAGATTGGAAATGCAATTTAGGTCAAAAGTTCGCCAAAAGGCAAAGAAAACCAATACTACATCTAACAAAAGGAGCCTGAAATTTTGGAAACCCTGACAAAGAGGTAACTGAACAAAGTCTCGAGAGCTGACTCCTGCCCTCGGATATACGCACGTGACTTCTGTTGTCACAGCTGCATAGCACATTTGATACCCAGGGTGGCTGTTCCCCACACATATTTAGAACTCCTTTAGTTAAATTTGAATACACAACCAACTTCAATTTCTGAAAATCACTTCTAGTTTTATACTTACATTTCATTTTCCTCTACACCAGAAAGCTCTGTAGGAACCTGTCCCTTTAGAAAGTCTCTCAATCCTCTAAGGACACTCAGACAGGGATTGCATGGAGTGTAGGGGCCAGAAGTAACTCGGGCTCAGGGTTTCTCAAACTTACTTCTTTCAATGTCTCCTTATGCTTGTGCCAACTGTATGATTATTTGCTTATTGTTTTTCATTTTTAATTGACTCATTTCAATAAATTTAGAGGAAAAACTTCATGTCATGGCTCTGATACTCTGCTCTTTTAGATCCTCTGCCCCTGGGGGTATGGTTCTTTCTTAGTTTTCAAGAACTCACACATATAAGGGTTGAAAATATGATCAGTGATGACCACCGAAAATACTTTTTGTGGGCCGGGCGCGGTGGCTTATGCCTGTAATCCTAGCACTCTGGGAGGCCGAGGCAGGCGGATCACTCAAGGTCAGGAGTTCGAAACCAGCCTGAGCAAGACCAGCAAGACCCTGTCTCTACCAAAAATAGAAAGAAATTAGCCAGACAACTAAAAATATATAGAAAAAAATGAGCCGGGCATGATGGCACATGTCTGTAGTCCCAGCTACTCGGGAGGCTGAGGCAGAAGGATCGCTTGAGCCCAGGAGTTTGAGGTTGCTGTCAGCCAGGCTGACGTGGCGTGACGTGTCAGCCAGGCTGACGTGGCCCTCTAGCCCAGGCAACACAGTGAGACTCTGTTTCAAAAACAAAACAAAACAAAACAATAAATAAATACTTTTTGTGTACTCACTTAAATCTTCACCATCACAGCAACTCTTTGAGGCAGGTAATTATTTTTATTATCCCAATTTCACAGAGGAAGAAACAAAGCAAAGTTAGGCAGCACATCCACAGTCCCACAGCTAGTACAAGTAAGGACTGAGGTTCGAACCTGGCAGTCTGGTTCCAGAGTCTCAACTCCACATATTGCTTTACGGGGTTCTGGCTGATTATATGAGCCTGTCTGCATAGTTTCACGTAGGAAGCATCAATTACTTAAAATAACAAACTTCTTGAAGGCAGAGACCATATCTATTACTTCTATCTCCGTCTGAGTACCCAGTTGAATGCCTTTCATGTAATAGTTGCTCAGAAATACGGTTAGCTTGTTAAAGAGTGATCTGAGAGAATCCTAGAATATCAAAGCAAGCGAGTTTTGAAAATCTAGTTTTTCTAAAAGTTGGAACAATATGGACTATCCTCAGCTCCAAACCACACGTGTATAAGGTCTTGTGGAGAGCAAACTCACTGAGAACAAAGGCCATGTTTTGTGGTGGGAAGGCTACCCTCTGTTGGCCCCCACCAGAAACAATTTCCACCCTTCCCCACTGTGCCGTCTACCCTGAGTGACTGACCTTTACCGACTGCACCAACTGGGCTTTCTCGCCCTTTGGCTTTGGGTTGGGTTGGGTTGGGTTGGGAAGCCCTGGCTGGAGAATGAGGGAGAGGTTGGGGTATTCATTCCCCTAGCTCACTACTTGCCAAGGTACGGTTTGGTAAAGGCTGCATCCGTCAACCGAAGACCATTGGTTCTATTGCACGGTTCTCTCCTACAGCTGCAGCTCTTGCTGGGATGGGAACAACTTCCTGCTGGTACTAGTTCTAGGGCACATCATCATTTCTTATTGGTGTCCTTCTGTAACTCAGAGTGAATTTTTATTAATAGTCTTTGCAATACATATATTATCTGTCCCCTGACAGAATCTTGGCACTTAACACTTGTCATCTGGCCCAGTGGGTCTCAAATGTTCATGTCCATGAGAATCGCCTATAGATCCTGTTAATATGCAGATTCCGATTCAGAGGACTGTGGTGGGGACTGAGATTCTGAATTTCCAACAAGCTCCCAGGTAAATGGATGCTTCAAAGGTCACACTTTCTGTAGCGGAAATCTAGTAGATGGTCTATAGTTGCCACTTGATAGGTATTTTTGAGTTGAATAAAAGAATGACTTGATGCGATGCTGCATTCAATACTGCGGAAGGAAGCCCCACTCTTGACACATGTGTCTTGTAATAACTTACACCTGAGGTCCCAGCAGGGCTGCAGCAGACCCACCTGGTCACACTATGAAGTTCACAGTCGGCTGAAGTTCACAGTCTCTCTCTTCCTCATTGCCGCAGCCAGCCTGGTGCCTCTCATCATCTCTGGTTAATACTGTTTACTAAAAACAGCAACTACCACAAATAGCTTCCTAGAATTGAATTTGCACACAGGAATATTTTTTCTTCAGAGATGAAAGTAAAACTGATTTATTTTCAACATCAGAATCAATTCCCCCTAAGGGACAGTCCTTGCTGAGTGAAAGATGGTAGAAAAATTCATGATTTGCCAAATAGTAAGTCTCATTTGCTCAGATTCTGTAGAGTCTTGTACAAACAGGCTCTATGTGCAAAAGCAAAGTTAAGCTTCAAGAGATCGTTCAAAACAAGACCCCCAGTTCATGGCGAACTACACCTAACTGTGCTTGTAAATGGATCAAGCTGTCAGGAGATCTGAATTTCATTCACATCCAACTGAGCAACGCACACTTTTTGAACACCTACTAAGTGCCATATACTGCATCTTTTTGTAGGACATGATTACGTACAAAGTAAGATCTTATTAATTTCAAATCCAAATAGATTGAATATGGTGATAATTCTGGCAGATGCTAACTCGTGTTTGACTACTTCACTAGCCAGGCAAAAAGGATTTATTACGCTAAGTAATAGGTCAGCAAGTTTGCAAAAAACTACTTAAGAGAATAAATTATTTTCAAGACCTCTCAAATGTTTAAGAAAGGAAGAACATTTAGGTTTTGACAATGGAGACACTCATTGACTAATTAATAATGTTGATTGTTGTGCTAATTAAAAAGCATTCTTCTAAATGAAATGTGGTATCCTAGACCTAGTCTGCATCCTGGAACAGGAAACTGAAATTTAAGTTATGTGTTGCGTTTAGTTAATAGTAATGTACCAAAGTTGGCTTCTTAGCTTTGGCAAACGTACCGCAGTAATGTTAAGACATTCACACTAAAAAAATCTGGTGAAGGGTATATAGGAACTCTCTGGACTATCTTTGCAACTTTTCTGTAGATGTAAAATTATTCTTAAATTTAAAAGTTCATTTAAAAAATTGTTGCACATTCATAAAGTCTGATTCTCCAAGAACGCCTAGCAACAACAATAGAAGCTATATATTAAAAAAATCCTCTGGTTGGCACAATGCCAAGTGCCTTATACATGTGTTCCCAATAATGTGATGTAGTAGGTATGATTATTATCTTCATTTTATAGATCAGGAAACTGTGGCTCAGGATGATAAAGCAACATGCCCAAAGACACGCGGATAATCACTGACAGAGTCAGGATGTGACAAGAGCTGTCTAATCCCAAAGCCTGAGCTCTCAGCAATCCCACAACTACACTGTCTTGCCTCTCCTAGCTGGAGTTTCTCTCTGTAAAAAAAGAATTATCACTAATGCAGATTAGCATTCATCTTTCATTTAAATCAGTGAAATTCATGAACCCAATTATTTGCACTGCACCTTTAAGTAAACCAGAGCATTCTTTTGAAAGTAACCAACTTTAAAAGAAGGTCAAATCCTCCAGCTTTCTGCTTTGTTAAGTTGGGCCTAGTTTTCAGGCAGGGAGGAGGGGCTGGGAGGGGCCTCCCTTCCCAGGGGCTTGGAATGCTCTCAGAGCTAAGCAACTGGCCCCTTTTCCCTTGGAGCCTGTCTTCTTTTGCCTGTCATGTGTTCACCTTGGGGTACTGGGCCCGATGCCCAGGATTCTCCCAGCATTTTCCAGTTGGGCTTTAGCCGTGGATGGCTTACTCAGAAATGGAAAAACGTGGCGTGCTGTACAGCATGGTGCATGGTTCAGGGTCAAGAAAGCCAACTCTAGATGCAGAAGGAGAACTGGCTCCCTTAACTGGAAAGATCCTAGAATGCTCTCTGTCCCCAAATATCACTCCTGCTGGTCCAGCAAGGTGCCTGCAATCACCTAATTTGTGTTAAACGCAGCACGTCATTTTGTCGTGGGCACACACTCTGCTCACGGCTCCGCAAGGTTTTGCTCAGATGTGCGCCTTGGCACATTCCAGCCCAATTGGGGTTTGACTTGGTTTAATCCATCACTCATTCATTTGCGAAGGGACAAAAATTATTCCGCAGTGGGATTCCGACCCTTACCTCCCTCTTGACAGCCAAAGAGGATTGTCTATTTGTGAATCATTTCTGCCCTCTGAGAAGGATTCTGCCTGCCAGACTCATGGTTGTTTGGGCTTTCTGGAAACAGAGTGGAAGAGGGGGAGGAGGAAGAGGTGCATTAACTAGAAAGAAAGAGCTTTTGGAGAAGATGGAAGGGCACAGTTTTAGTGAGAGAAGTGCAAGAATAGTAACAGAATCTGAACAAAGCTCGTAAGAAAAAAACAAGGCTTAAAGAAATATCACTCAACATTGTATATTCTCTCCATGGTGTTCAGAAGATGCAGATAAAGGACTGACAAGAATGTTCTTTTTGGTTGCCGGACAGTATTTTTTGGACTGAGAACACCGCCTGCTCTGAGGCTGAGTCCCGAGTGCACGGCTGCAGCAACGGTGCGCTGCGCGCGTTCAGCCTCGGCTTCTTCCTGTCCTCGCCAGCCAGCAGGCCACCTTCTGCCAGCGCCGCTCTCTGCCCACAACACTCCCCTGAGCTCTGTGGCTGCATCTTCATTGATCTTTCAACTGCCAAAGTCAATGAGCACTTCCAGTTCTTATCTTACGTAACCTCTCGGCGGCGTTTGCCTGTTGCCAACTCTTCCGTAGCTGCGTCCCGTGTACTGATGATTCTTCAAGTTTAAGGTTCCAGGTGCTTTCTATTTATTATTTGTTTAATCCTTACAACTGCAGGAGGGAGGTTTTTATTTCCCACCCCACCCTCGGTTTTGCTAAATGAGGACATTGGCTCAGAGAAACAGCAATTTATCTAACTTCTTAGAGTCCGAAAATAACAGAAGCAGGATCAAAGCCCAGACCTATTTGATACTGACACTCTTTTACTGTTATTATTTAATAAATCCTTATTATTTATTACATAAGATATTTTTATTATAATAGCATAATAATTAAATTATTGTTATTATTTATTAGTATTGTGTCCAGTGGCTTTACCTTTCAGATTTCGTGGACTAGAAAAAAGTTAAAAACCTTCTTGGGACTCCAGTATGGGGCTGCCAAATATGCACGGGTATGTGTGATAGAGTGTGTGTGTGTGTGTAGTCTTTGGGGCATTTAAAAGATGCCTGACTACAATATTGATGCTATCATTTAATTAAAAAAAAGGTTACCCAGATATATTGATATGGAAGTATCTCCATAATATATTGCCATGCAAGATGCTACCTGCTGTATTACAAATGAGTTTCTACAAATGCATCTGCTTACATATGCACCGAGCATTTCTTGAAGAACAAGTAATAGTTCTGGGTTTGGGAATCGGAACTCTGGGGTGGAAGGGAGACTTTCACATAGTCAAGGTAGGAGGCTTTCATATGTCCTAAATTTTGTGCAAGGGGTATCATGTATTCATTATTCAAAAATAAATAAGTAAATTGAAAATAAATCTCTAAAAGAAAACATATTTTATTTATTTTATTTTATTTTATTTTGAGACAGAGTCTCACTCTGTTGCCCGGGCTAGAGTGCCGTGGTGTCTGCCTACCTCACAGCAACCTCAAACTCCTGGGCTCAAGCGATCCTCCTGCTTCAGCCTCCTGAGTAAGTAGCTGGGACTATAGGAGCATACCACCACACCTGGCTAATTTTTTCTATTTTTGGTTGCTCAGCTAATTTTTTCTATTTTTATTAGAAAGGGATCTCGCTTTTGCTCAGAGCTGGTCTCGAACTCCTGAATTCAAGGGATCTCTCACCTCAGCCTCCCAGAGTGCTAGGATTACAGGTGTGAGCCACCTCAAGAAAGATATGGCTGGCCGGGCGCGGTGGCTCACGCCTGTAATCCTAGCACTCTGGGAGGCTGAGGTGGGTGGATCGTTTGAGGTCAGGAGTTCATGACCAGCCTGAGCAAGAGCGAGTCCCCATCTCTACTAAAAAAAATTAGAAAGAAATTAATTGGCCAAATAAAATATATAGAAAAAATTAGCTGGGCATGGTGGTGTGTGCCTGTAGTCCCAGCTACTCGGGAGGCTGAGGCAGGAGGATCGCTTGAGCCCAGGAGTTTGAGGTTGCTGTGAGCTAGGTTGATGCCACAGCACTCTAGCCTGGGCAACACAGTGAGACTCTGTCTCAAAAAAGAAAGAAAAGAAAGAAAGAAAGATACGGCTAGTGCAATCACAAAATAATCTGAATAAATTAACTTTAGCCTTATTTTTCTCTTTTTGACATGTCTTGGTGAGAACCTAATCAGGGTCTGACTGTAGCCTGCAGGCTGACCCCACGTTACGCCAGATTCTCACTAATTCCCCCCTGGGAATAGAGGGAGGTGGTGTCCTAAAGTATGCCTGTGCCCACAAACAAGCGCATCTCTTCTAGAGGTCCCTTCTAGGTGCCCAAAACACAAAATAATTTTCCCGGCATTAAAGCCTGAATAGCAGAGTTGGACCTGGCTGGAGTCAGTAGCCTAAGATTAGGAGCCTGGGTCTGAGCAGTTCTCATCCTGACCTAGGTTCCTGAATGTGACTGCACTTCAGAATAGCCCTGGTAGTTTGTTAGAATAGCACCTTCCTAGAGACTGTATTAAAATCTTCATTTAGAACCAGTGTCCTCAGGGTTCTGATGCACCAGGGACCACTGTTTGAGAAACATGAATAACCCCAACTGTGTATTCCAGTGGACTGAGGATGATGACCAAGTTTTAATACTAATCTGAGCATTTCCTGAAAAAAAAAAAAAAAGGCCTTGGGATCAGTGACAGTCAAAAGTCAAACAGACCGTTTCCCCTCCCCCGCCAAGCCAGAGGTCAAACAGGATGTGTCTCAGATGGAGTCCGCTGATGCAAACAGGATCTGGAGAGAAATAGCAATTTTTCCTTTTCGCTCTGAGCCTCAATCCGACCAGTTCCGGAAACAGTCCTGATTAGAGCATAATTGATTTGGACTCCGCGAGCAGAGCAGCCAGGCTTGCACCCGACTTCCCGCGCTGAGCAAGCTGTGCAGTATCATCTGACTCTTTACTGCGTGGAAAGCAATATGATATGACATGTGCAGGTTTTCTAACCACGTTTGCAAACTAGGTAAGATTATATAGTCGGTGACTGTGCCAACCGTGCTTTAGAGAAACAGCAGGATGTTTCTATCCAGCCCCCAGCGACAGCAAGCAAACTAAAGGCATCTTAGTTGCATAAATACTCTCTGGTCACACAGGATTTGGGGTCTTTTGCTGGTCAGGAAATGATCATGTATTACTTTCAAAGCTGAATCAGTCATTCCAGTTTAAACAAGGATTCTAAACAGTTTGCTTTTTTGTTTTTCTCCCTAGCACACATCATAGAGTGACTGTAATTCAAATTTATCAAGGATTGAAAAGACAAACCAAATAAACAAAAAAAACCCCATCATACCAGAAGGCTGGGAGGAAATGAATTGAGTTAGAGAATTCCAGCAGGGACTTTTTGGTCAGCACGCTAGACTCCTTACTTTCAAGTAGTTGTTTCCTCTTTTTGCCCCAGTCTGTGTCAAGATCCGACTGAACTGCAAATGGGCCACCAGCCAGCCAAGTAATAACTGCTGCTCTGAAGCATCTCTTAGAACCACACCATAAATTCTCCTCCCTGAATTTACTGATTCCCAGCGTTAGGTCTGTGCGACCCAGTTATCTAGAGAATTGAGAATACCAATTGCACTACACAGATATTATATGTGAATTTACAGGGAAGCATAGCTATTCTGTCATGAAATATTCAGATAGGTAAGCTGTTTATTCCTTAGCTCCAAGTGGCTTAATTTTGCTTGTTTTCCATTTCATTGTGTTCTATGTAAACCTGAAACTGGTATCTTTTATGCTTTAAAAAAAAAAAGGTATTCTATTAGATCTTAATTTCTTTTTTATGATGCAAAATAAATGCATCTTTGATCACTTTTATTTAAACCTTTGTATTGTGGAAAATTTCAAGCATTATATGTAAAAGGAGAGAAAATAATATAGTGATCTCCAAGCTTAAAATGATCAATTTATGGCCATTCCCCAGCCTCCAATCCCAGATTATTTTTAAGTAAATGCAAAACATCATATCGTTTCATCTGTGAATGTTTAATATGTAGCTCTAAATGCAAAGATTATTTTAAAAATATAAACACAATATAACTGTCGTACTGAACTAACATTACTTCTTTAGTATCAGCCAGAATCATGTACTGAGTTCTAAGCAGAAATCTTACAGAAAGGCATGCTGTGAAAATCTAACAATTCCTGCATTGCTACAGGAACTATGTGATCTCTTCCCCACCACCAAACCCCCTCCAAGGCAGAGATGCTTAAGAATCAGATGCACAAAAGTTCTTTAAAGGACTTGAGACTGAACTCGCGTGTCAAAACCTCCCCGGCTGCGGAGACGGGGTTGGATTCTCCAGCACTGTTGACTTTGGTCTGGATGTTTATCCATTCATTTTTCAGACCTCCAGTCGCTTGTTTATCTTGGCCATCCCTTTCCAGCCCGAGACTTCCCACACCCTGCCATCTGGCACCCTCTCTGGTTTCATTCCCACAGCCCCAGCTCTGAACAGAAACCTCAGCAGAAACTCAGATCCAGCAAAAGGTCCTGAGCGCTGGGACTGTGCTTCTGTACCCAGGTCCTCCTGCAGGAGAGAAAGGGGCAAAGGAATGTTTGGAGAGGATCCTCAAGGTTCATTACCAAAGAATGCAACTCACTTTATTGTCAATCAATAGATTAGTAGTCAATAGACGTCTCAGTGCCTTGATGAATGTCATCTTACGATAAGCTTAGCAATGAGGATCAATGACAGGTATCAAGGGTCAGAGCTATACCTGGTGTTTTATTTAAAAAAAAAATAATCATGTCACTGAATATTCAACTCATGTCCTTAGACTTATACATTTCTCTAGTCAAGACAGCAAAATTTTTTTTAGCTATGAGGACTTAAGGTTTATTTAGATTAACCGAGCATTTTGATGGTAAAGAAGGTTTGGAAACTGCAAACTGAAGCAGCTAGGTAAGTCTACTCACCATATCCTAAAAAGGTCTCCCCCTTTCTTGCTATCCTGGGAATCTCCTCTGACTTGGCAAACTTACCAGTCCTTGAAGGCTCTACTGACCACTGAAGCCAAAGAGTTTCCCCTCTCTAAGTTCCATAAGGACAACACCATCTACAGCACCACCACCACCACCACAACCTCAGTGTCTACCATTTCCTGACAACCTACCCTGTGCTGGGCACTGTGCTATGGCCTTAGTGTATGATCTCATTTATTCTTCACCACAGCTCCAGGAGGAAAGAGCTATTAGCATCATCATTTTACAAGTGAGGAGAATAAGGAAAGATTAGGTAAATACCCCAGGTCACAGGAAGAGTAAATGACAGTGCTAGGCTATGTGGCTCAGAATGCCTCCCCTATCTTGAAGGTACCTTGCCTTAAAAAAGTCATATTCCAGTTTGCATTGTCAATGTCATGCCTACGTAGGGTACACTTTTGTACCCCTTCCTTGACATAGGTGATGTAATGTATTTGGCATGGTATCTGGCAACTGTAAGTACTTGGTATCAGGTCAATGTTGGTTTTATTGTTGTTGTGATTGTTATCAGTAATTCCTTATGGTGCAGCCCAGAATAGTCTCACCTCCATGCCGGGCGCTGTTGCAGATGTAGGAGCATGAGAGTCTGGCCTTACTGCTGCCAGATTTATTGAGTAAAAATATGGGATGTGATACTTGAGACATATCTATACTAACGAGTTTTTTGTTGTTTATCTGAAGTTGATATTTAACTGGGCATCCTGTATTTTATCTGGGAACCCTAGTCGAGGGTCTTAACAGCAATCCAGAGGGAAGAGCGCGGCACTATGGAGGAAGAACATGTTCCCCGCTAAGCCATATGGTGCTAATTAGCCATGTTGCAGGAGTTCGGAGAAGGTAGGGCACAGTGTGTGCTGGGCAACCAGAGGGGGCTTCACAGAGGAAGGGGGCTTCCCAGTCTGGCAGAATGTGAGTTGTAAAGGCTTCTAGGCTTATACAAAGGATTAATGGAAATAGCAATAGACCAAATGATTCTAAAAGGTGCTTATGATGGAAATAAATTCCTAGGAATAGAGCTGGAAGAAAGGGATGATACCCCTCTAAGTTGGTTTTGAAAGTGCACAAAGCAATAAGCCATCCATGACATTAACCCAGATTGGCCCAAGCAACACAGTTCCCGCAAGGCTAGAGGCTTCTGCGGTCCTGGGCTCCTGCCAGAGGAAGTGGAATAAGCACAGATCTAACTTCCGAGGCTCACCAGACCCCAGACAGAAGCAGCCAAGGTGTGCTGAGGAGAAGGATAAGACTGGGCTTTGCTGGAGAGAAGAAAACGGAGCATAACTGCTATCTCAGAGGGATACAAAGGGGCTGCCCTGATTCTCTCACGCGCTGTGAACTCAGAGAGATCTGCACCATGCAGTCCACGGGACGGCACCATCATTCAGTGGCTTTGTGTGTCAGGCACTGTAAAACATGACATAATTTAATTTTTATAATATTCCTATTTTATATTGTTATCTTCATTTTACAAAAGAGGAAACAGAAGTTCAGAGAACATGGGCCATTCACGGCAGGTCACCCAGCTAGCAAGTGGCAGAGTCAGGGTTCAGATTTAGGTCTGCCAGATTTCAAATCCTGTTCCTTTTCTCCTCCACCACCCTGATGCACATCAGTTTTCTGCCAGTTATCTTTAAGGAAGCACTCCTGTTGTCCTCCACTGAAGGAACAAGGACTATGTTCTCATTGATGGTGGCCGCTTTCTTCTGGCCTAGATTGGTAGCCCGGGTACTAGTCCAGTCTTCATTCGCGTCCTGGTGTGCTCCTCTGCTTCCCTCAGGCACTTCAGCTAGAGCTAAAGCTAGATACTAGAGCACAGATGAGTCCTCAGCACCTCCAAGACCCCCTCACAGGCTCTAGTCTAAGTGAGTGACTTCAGAGGCCCCGTTTTCCCCCCAGGCCCTCTGTATTTGGTGTCTCCACCAAAGAAAGGAAGGGAATAAAAAATGCATCTCATTAAAAGAACTTTCCAGGTGCAGGGAACAAGATCCAGGCAGATTACAGGTCAGGGCAGGCTAGTCACTAGTTTTTGCAGAAGTCTAGCAGGAGCCCACTTATGATATGGAGTAGAGGGAGGGACACTTCAAATCGTCAAGAGCAAAATGTTGACGTTGAAGGGCTAGGAATACAATCCATCTAATTTATTGGAACATGTTTTTCTAGCAGCTTTGGGTTAGAGCTGTGATTGCCTCCTGCAGGGATTTGTGACCTCATCCTTCCTCCTCCACCCTCCCCGACTGTAACTATAGGGTTTTCCCGTTATAACCTAACATATGGTTTGCAGCAGGAAGTGCGAAATCCCAGGAATGAGCCCAGGCTCAGGTTTCAGACTCTAGAGAGACTCAGGTGAGCTGCAAGGAATGGCCTTTGTTTCATACAAAAACAGAGTTGAAAAGAGAGTGTTTAGTGACCCTTGGTTTGGAATGAGGTAATTAATTCTCCAGAAACTTCCACCAGTTTCCTGGGCAACAAAATCAACGGTGGTGCTGCTAGAAAAACTAGGGATAAAAAATTGGTTGAAACGACAGATTTTCTTTTTTTAAAAAGAGAGATTTCTTCCTTACCAACCCAAATATAAAACAAAACAAAACAAAAACAATCCCAAACAACACACACACACACACACACACACACACACACACTCTTCTCCCTCTTTATCCTTTGACTCACCCTCTCTTCTTTGGAAAAATTTTAAGTTTAATGCTGCGTAAGTATTATTATGCTTGAGAAGATAAGAAAAGAGAAAGGCAGATCAAATCTCATGCATAATTGTATACAGAACAGGAAAGGTTTTGGATATTTTTCAGTCTCATTCTGAGTGGGGTGATGGCAGGGTCAGCATACGGTATCAGAATTCTCGGGGTTGTCAGAGGGAGGGAACCGATATGAGATTTTTGTTTATCAAAAAGCACTGAGTTCCTTCTGAGGACGTGAGGGGAGAAAAATAAATAAATAATTTTTTTTTTAAAGAAAGCATTGAGGGTTTAAAAAAAACAGCAAAGATGGAGATCTACTGGCTTAGGTTGTCTTGGCTTTTTCTCCATTTCAAAACCAACTAAGTAAAGTTTTGCTTTTTAATGGCCAATTTAAGAACTAGGTAAATGGTGAGATCTTCTCAGCCTTATACTTATAGCACTTTCTGAACTCCCAGTTGAAATCAAAGCCTATTTTTCCCCCTCCCCTTCTCACTGCGGCAGCTGGGAATTTCTTATTATGTAGCCTGAGAATTTAGACTCCAGAGCCAAACTGCCTGGGCTTATCCTGGCTCTCTTACCTTCCATTTCTCACCAAATTTAGGATGCCATTGACTGTAAGATGCATCATTATTTTTAGCATCACCAAGAAAGAAAAACATGCTGCCAATTAAATTATGACTCAATGCTAATATGCCATCAATTATAGGATACCTCCTAATTTCAATGATGTTAAAATGTGACAAAAATTTATCTTATAATTGATGAACTATGGTATTTATTTAGGAAATTTAACCGCTCTGTGTTTCATTTTCTAGTTTAAAAAAATGAGAATATTAATGGTACCTGCCTCATAAGGTTGTTGTGAGGATTCATTGAGTCGGTTCATGTAAAATGCTCAGAACATTCCTTGGCACATGATAAGTGCTCTATTAGCTATTGTTATTATTCACTAAATACCACTCAAATTTACAAATACTTGCTCAATTGAAGTGTGGAGGTTTTCCTGGTTGTCATTCTGTTGGGGATAAAACAGCACAGTAACACCCACACATTGCAAAGCATGATTCTAAAGAAATAACAGTAGGCCGCATTGGGAGAATGGTAACAGATCGTTTCTCTCTGCCTTGGTCTCTGGGTGATTTCTTCAAGTACACCCTGGTTTCCAGAGAAAAGTGCCTGGCTTGTCTGGTAATTGTTCTGTTGTGGGAAGAGTTTTTGCATTCATGATGCTCTTGTGGATTATTTTTGCCAAGTTTTTTGTTGCTCTAAGCACTTCCTGGAGCCACCCCAGCCATAGGAGGATTCTGACCTCAGAGGGATGCCAGGCAGGGTTTGATGCAAACATTCCATGCTGTGCATGGGCCAGATGGTTCCACACAGCAAACACTGTTATTTCATTCACCAAAAGTCAAAAACAAGCTGATTTCGCCATTGTAGGCCTAGCGAACGGAAAAGTGAACAGCCCTATCTTGATATGCAGGCCCATCTTGACGTAACTCAGTTTTGCAAACAGATGAACATAGGTGCAAATGAGAATTCCCAAAGGAATTTCTGGTTGGATGTAGATGGCTCAGAAATAAAACCCATAAGGGCAAGGCTCCAAGTCCACATATGTTTCCCAATTTCTTGGAAACTTTTGCATTTTGTTGTTGTCCTTAGCCTTCTGCTATCCCTAACTTCCTCCTGAGGTTATTGAAGAAATAGATATTTGGATGATTAGCATGTGATCTAGCTGGCACAAATTTAAAAGCACATGGCTGTTTTTATACTCAACCAAGTTTCATCAAAAAAGAAGCTGTGTGGGAGCTGGCACACTGGGACTTAGGATGTCTAGATCCAGACTTTGAAAAAGCACAGGACTGGAGTTTAGGAGACCTGAGTTCTAGCCTCTCTTTTTGGTGACGCAGGTATCACTTTTCACCATTGTCTGGTTCTTAGATTCCTAGCCCTAAATCTCTATGAGTGAGGAACTTTGTAAATATCTGGTTCTGTTGGGCATCTCTGAACACCTTACGATGGTTAATCTTGTGTGCCAACTGTCTAGGCTATTGTTTGGTCAGATAGCAGTCTGGATGTTGCTGTGAAGGTGTTTTGTAGATGTGGGTAACCTTTACAATCAGTTCACTTTAAGGAAAGTGGATTCCCCTCCATGATGTGGGTGGGCCTCATCCAATCAGTTGAAGGCCTTAAGAACCGTGACTGAGGTTTCCTGGAGAAGGAATTCTGCCTCAGGACTGTGACATAGAAACCCTGCCTGCATTGAAATCCTGTTGGCCAGCTCTCCAAATTTCAGACTCAAGCCTACCACACCAGCTCTCATTTGAATTTCCAGTCTGCAATGCAAGCCCTGTGAATTTCAGACCTGCCAGCCCCCACAGTCGCATGAGCCAATTTTTAGAAATAAATCTCTTTTTTTTCCTTCTAGAACCATTTGCCCTGACTCACCTTGCACTTGACCTCCCTACCTGACCTTCTCATCTCTGACTTCTTTTTTTGCTCTTGCCTCGCCCCTCAGGTCTACATTTCCAGCTTCGACCTTGTGCTTTTCTCCTAGATGACCATGATTTAAACTTTCTTTTTGGCCCCGGGTAATGTTTATTTCCTTGAATAAAATTTTCTTTGATCTGTTTCCAATACTGAGACCTCACAGATTGACCCAGAGGGACCTGGACAGGTGCGACCGAGCTCAGCTTGGTACAAACACGAATGTCCACGTGCTCGTGGCCTCCAGGGCTTCTGCCTTTTTGTGCTTCAGTGGCTTGCAGCATTCTTGTCCTACGTACTTCTACTCAGAAACCATGTTCTTTACACTGTGTTCCCATACCTCGACAAAGGGTTAAAAACCAGTGGGACTCATTTCCATCTCCTGAGCGTTGAGTTTCTTATTCATGTCACAGGAGACATGTGGTTACAAGAGGACATGTTTGTTAATTAAAAGGGAGTGTGTATAATCACCTTGCATTTATTCGCTGGGGTGATTTTTAGAAGTATAGGGGTGTATGTGTGTGCATATAAAGTTATTTCACAGCAAATGTTTGCATAGCTCTTGGAGATCCATGGAAAGAAGTTGCTTGGCCCATGCCAAGAATCATTAGAAATACAGGCTTTGCTGTTGTTGGCCCTACTGTAGAAGACTCTTATCATATAACAAGTGCTTGCCTTTATAAGGGGCACCCTACAGGAAGTCTGGGGCATATTACGGCTTCAATGCATTGACCGGCTGTCAAAATCTAAAGGGGCCTATATATGGTCTCTCAGTCTGCAGTGTGTTTAAGACATTTAGATGTTTTCCTCTCCCTTGTACTCCGGTGGAATCAGGCTGAGCTCGTGTTATATAACACCACCGTCTCCCTCTGTAATGAGCAACTTCTAAGGAGGAGGCAGCAGGGGGAACAAAGCCACCTGGCCTTTGCCAACCCCTCTGTGTTCTGCCAGTGCACCTGCAGAGAGCTCCGAGGGCTCGGCCTGGAAGAGAGACTGCTTATTATGTTTCATTGTGGGAGATGACACAGTGCCTTTCCAGGACAGGCCGGACTGAAAAAAATCTCTGTCTTTGTTTCTTGGCCAAGTTTTAACTGAGGTCTCCTAGGACTTGGGGATCATTAAGCAGCTGCCTCATTGAACCCTTGCCTTTCACTCTCACCTCACCTGCTTTGAGAAATTTGATCGACTCAGACAGAGACATGAAATATTCATAGGAAGCTCCCAGCGATCAGTGTCTCAAGAGCTTGCAAGGCTAAATTGGGGAAGTGTCATGTGTTGGTTTTACACCTCAGCAGCACTTGTCCGTGGTCCATGTCTGACGCATGGGAGTGCTAAACGAGACTGGAGTTTCATCACTATGTCTTACGTATGAGACAGATATCACCCTCTCTCCCACTGCCTGCCATTGTTGGAGTGGGAGAGGTTATCAAGCAAGGCTCTTGCTGTTGAGACAGAAAGCCCAATTCAAATTGGTTTAAGTGAAGAAGGAAATGTATTGAATCAACTAACGAAAAAGCCCAAGGCTAGCCTGGCTTCAGGAGTGGCTGGATTCATGGCTCCAATGAGGTCATTAAGACTTGGTTTCTCTCCATCTCCGGGCTCTGCCTTCTGTTCGATTGGCTTCATTTTCAGCCGAAATGCTGAAACTGCCCCAGCAGTTCCAGACTCCCCCTTGTGGTGGCAAGATGGCAGCAATAGTTCCAGCCCCTGTAGTATAATATAAAGCAGGGGTAGATGAATTTTTTCCATAAAGGTGCCAGATAGGAAATAGTTTAGGTTTCGTGGACCCCGTGGTCTCTGTTGCAACTACTCAACTCTGCTGTCATAGTGCGAAAGCAGCCACAGGTAAAACATAAATGAATGAGCACGGCTGTGTTCCAATACAACTTTATTTACAAAAATAGGCGGTGGGCCGGATTTGGTCTGCCAGCAGTAGTTTGCCAACCCCTGTAACCATAGAGTTGCTGCTGGAAAATGAGTGCTCAGCCGGGGACTAATCTTCTGGTTTCCCTTGTAATTGGCCATATGACTAAGTTCTTGCCGATGGAACATGCGTGAAAGTTGTATGGATGATTTCTGGGTCAAAACTTTTAATAAGCAGGTGCGCCCCATCACACGCTTTTTACCTTCTGCAGCTGAATGAAGAGAATGATGAAGTTTTAAGAGTAGTCGAGCCACAGGATCAAGGAGTCCAATTCCCGAATCGTGTGTGGAAGGAGCCACGTAATGACCAGGAACAGCTGCCTCAGACTGTCATGTGAATGGGAAAGACATTTCCATCATGTTTGAGTCACTACACATTTGGGGTTTATTTTCAACAGCAGTTTACTTACCTTAAGTAATACAGAAATTGGTGCCAGAAAGAGTGCTAATGGATGAAATAACCGAAATATGTGGCACTCAGCAGTTGTGCAACAGGAGGCTAGAAGACAGAGTAGGCTGCAAAAACGGTGTCCCATGTTTTGCAGGGGGCAAAATATTTCTTAAGACTGTTGCCTACAGTCGTTTAGAAGGCCAGCCAAGTATCTGCGGAGCCTGTAGCTCTCTAGGGGAAGCCCTTATAAAGAGACAGAATGTTAGTGTGTGTTACAGTTGAGTTCCTTGCTGCTTATAACAAGTTATTACTAGACAAATATGATCCGTGGCAATAACTGACCAGTTTATAAGCAGAAATGAAAGGAAATAAAGAGAGCCTTCAAATTTGGAAAAGCCTATTGATTCTGGGCCCAAAAAGTGGAAATAAGACTGAGCTAGAAAAAACAAACAAACAAGCAAGCCCAAAAAAACCCCTCTAAAACTTTGAGGGGAGAAAAGCCCATTAAGACTTTTCAGTTAAATATAGCAGCTCAACCCTGCAGCAAAGATCAGATTAAGAATGCAGCCTTTCATCCAAACCTTTTGTTCAGATGGCCTCAAGGTAGCTGCCATTTAATTGAGAGAAAGCTACAGAGAGGAGGAAGCAAATAACCTAGGCTTCAGAACCTGGTCTAGAAAAGAAATTTGGGTGTGGTTATTGGCACTTGGAATTTACTGGAAACAAATAAATGAGAAGTTTTGAGGGAATTGTATTACCAAAGAAGTCACAAGCTTGGATGAAATAATCTTCAATTGGTTAAGCTTAACCCTTTGGTTCTAAATTTGTAGGAGCAGGAAGTGAGCTATGTTAGGTCAAATTTATAGGAGGTCATTGGTTTGGGCCAAGCTCCTGCACTAGGCCCAATAGACCAAACCAAAACGGATTTACTCTTGCTGAAGTTCCACCGAACCAAATCGAAATTAAGTTGTTTATCTGACTTTCCAAGAATCAGGAGAGAGAAAGATAATAGTCCAATCCCCAAACAGGCCAGTTTCAGCCAGCAATGATGAGGAAGTCCCCTTTGTTTTAACCTTTACAAGAAAAGTAACTTTGCATAGTCCAACCTGAGTTTTGTTTTCTGTTTGCTTTCCTCAGCTCTTTTCTGCCTATAAAACCAGCCTCCTCTGCTTGGCTCACCAGAACACACGTTCGATTTTCTGGAATGAAGTGTTGTCCGGTTCCAGAATTACAAATAAAGCCAATTAAGATCTTTAAACTAAATTTGTTGTAATTTTGTTTTTAGACAACTATAAAGAGTGTTCAGTCTTCAAGGAGGGCACTCCAGAAGTGGCCATAAACAAAGATGGGTAAGAAAGAATCTCCTAGAGGGTAGAGAGAAATAGACAAGGAATTCTTTCCAGAGAGCAAATTAAGGGACGAGGCGAGGCGTATTTCTCCCCTGTCAGGCAGAGGGTCTTCACAGTGCCTACCTGGCATGCTTCCATCACGCTATTAACCAAGGACTGTGTCTTCCCGTTTTTCTTTTTTCTGAATGGAAATCTTACTGTAGATGTCAAGTTCCAGTTCCGCCATAGTATACAGATGTGTGTTGGGGGCAAAGAACAGGTCTTTTAATTAATAAATTGCTAGATCATGAGAAACCACTTACAGACCTACTTGAGAAGACATTGTGTCCTCAAGTGTCCTGGACTTTAAGGTAGATATAGCGACTTCATGGGACTTTGGATTTTCTTCCTTGAGGAGGGCATGAATGTACTCTCCACAGGGGAAAAAGGGTACAAATGGACAGCTGGTGTCCAGAAGGGTGGACTATGATAGACTGACAGCTGTTTACTAAAAATCCATTTCCATTTCTTCCTAAACACAGCTAGCCCACACTTCTCTGGCTGTACGAGCAGTCAGACTTGGCTACGTGATTGAGTTCTAGCCAACAAAATGTGAGCGGAAGTGATGCGGGCCATTTCCAGGCAGAGAAGCTGGTGTGTCCCCTCCTTGCTGCCATCCCCTGCCTGCTGGCTGGACACAGATCATGAGGTCCGAGGCCCTACGGTATAGCACAGCCATAATTGGAAGGCACCTGGGTTTCTGAATCATCACATGGGGAGCTGTCTTCAGTTGGATATTGGGTAAGTGAAAAATAAGCTCTTATTGTTTTTGAGCAATTACAATATTTTGTGTACTTGTTACCACAGCTTAGTCTACTTGATTAACATCAGGAGTGACATGATCTCTCTTTGTGTGCCTGTTTAACTCTTTCTCTCTCTGCAGCCTGGCTTTTGTTGCACCTCTGTAACCCAGGTGTTAGTTGAGCTTCCCTTTCCCTTGAGGTCTAGGTGAAATGAATGAACTCCCAGTTCTTTATCCTGTGTGTATCCAAAGCCGTTCCCAAGAAGTCTCAGAATTCCTGATGGAGCTTCTGTTCTTATAGAATCCTTTTCTTCTTCTACTTTTTTTTTTAAGTCTGAGTCTCACTCTGTTGCCTGGGTTAGAGTGCCATGGCGTCAGCCTAGCTCACAGCAACCTCAAACTCCTGGGCTCAGGGGATCCTTCTGCCACAGCCTCCCGAGTAGCTGGGACTACAGGCATGTGCCATCATGCCCGGCTAATTTTTTCTATATATTTTTAGTTGGTCAGTTAATTTCTTTCCATTTATAGTAGAGACGGGGTCTCACTCTTGCTCAGGCTGGTTTCAGGCTCCTGACCTTGAGCGATCCTCCTGCCTCAGCCTCCCAGAGTGCTAGGATTACATGCGTGAGCCACCACGCCCGGCCAGAATCCTTTCCTTCTTGAAGTCTTCAGCTCCATGGTCTCTGTTCTGTTCCACCCCGCTCCCCCCCCCACTTTTTTTTGGAGTTACACACGCATGCACACAAACTTCTCACTTCCATGAGAGGTTGTAGTGAGAAATCGGTGAGGAAGAAATGGAGGCAGAGTTTACACCCAGAGTAGCTGTAAACTTCAAATAAACAGTTGGTGTCCCCATTCTTAAGCCACCAAACACTGATGAGTCTCCCTGGTCCTTCAATTCACCTAGTTCTAACCTGTCTCCTTAGTTTTCACTCTTCTCTCTCCTGTCAGTGGAAACGAACTCAAACTCTGTAAAATAATTTAAAGGGGTTTATTCCGAGCCAAGTATGAGGATCGTGGCCTGAGGCCATGTCCAAGAAGCCTTGAGCAAGTGGTCTCACTGTGGTTGGGTAACAGTTTGGTTACCTAGACTAATAATTGGGTGTCTTTTCAAATCAATATTTGGAGGGGAGGCAGAACCCTGCCTTGGATGGTGGAAAAGCAACATAGGAGAACCACATTCAGCCTCTACTCTGCCCTCCTGAGCAATCCAGCTCAGGCCCCTAAATTTTTTCTTTGTCCCAAGCACAGTGGCTTCTCTCCTCCTCTAATGTCTTGGCACCAACTTATGTTTGTTATTGAAGGATTCCTTTAAACAGCTTATCAAGGTACTTTCCCATAAAAAGATAATTCTTTCTCTAAAATGAATTCTGGTTCCAGCTGGTAGTATTATAAAATTTTTTTACCTTGTTTTACATGTACTTAATGGAATGTGGCCATTTTAATCCTGGAAGGAAATTAACTGTGAGCTCCAGCAGAGTTGTCATGTACAGTTCTGCAGGTTATACACTGAACAACTCTAGGGGGAACCTTTTACATTATAGTCTATGTGATTGGTGATGCCTTAAAATTGTGTAGTCTGCACCTGTACAATCAGATGTTATCGTCCTGTCTCAAGTACCACCCACTGTCTAACTGCCATCTCAATGACCTAATTCCAAATTCCTGGGAAAAAGCATTTGGTGGTCCATTTTGGGTCAGTTGTCCACTCCTCTCCAATCAGATAGGCTCAGATAAGAAATGTCGTGTTGTGGACATGGATCCATAGCCTCACTCGTTTTGGGGAGCCCATCTGGGGGAAGTGGGAAACAGTTTTCAGAACTCCTTAGTTTTATGAGAAGGGTGGACATCTCAAAACATGACACTGCCAAGGGCCAGTGACAGAAACAATGACTAGTAAAAGGGTTCATAGAAATATAATCCAACCCCATGTCTCAAACTGTGTGCTATTACCCATTAATGCGCTGTGGAATCAATTTATTGTCACGCTTTAAAAAAATATAAAAATGAAATAAGATTAGAAAATATCAGCATTCAAGCCACCCAGGAAAGGTAAACTAGTGTGTAAAGTGTGGATTGTGGTACAAAAAGATAAAATATGAACCAAAGTTCAAACCAAACAGTGCCCCTCACTCCTATCTGCTACCGCGCAGGTTGGATGCAGGCACCCTGGGGACATTTATCTGAGAGAATTCTCTCTAGGCTTTGCCTCCCCAACTGCTCCTGTGATCTGGCTGGATCTTCTTTGCTGAAACTTTGTTATGAATCTGATTCTTGCTCCCCACTCATCCAGGTCTCAGACTTTCTTCCTCTCAGCTCCATACCCAGGCCCGACTCTAGGAAGTCCAGCCTGGTTAGAACTCCCAGTATCCCCAGGAAGGGAAAGTTGAAAAAAATCGCAAGAATCTGAGTTGACAAGCCCAGCTTTCTCTTGCCTTACTTACTCATAGATCTAATTCCTCTTTGGTTCCTGAGCCTACCCTTATCCTGGCAGACTGTTGGTTGCAGTCTCTAGCCTGCAGAAGTAGGACTTCGAGTTGTGCTCATCTGAGTCTAGTATCCCAATGGCACGGAGCATGTCCCAGAGGCTCGCTTGCTTCCTGAACTGCAGCCTATGGCTACCTTTGCCTAATCAGAACAACGGGGCGTCTGCTTAAATGTTCTGCTCTGTGCTCTCTGTGCTGGGGTTTTGCATGCTGCCTAGATCTTGTGAGCCAAGTTGTCCTGGGGACTGGACAGTGTCCCCAACATGTCCCTCTTCCTATTGACAGGTACTGGTTAGGTCCCTTGTCTGAATGATCATGCACAAGCCAATCCTGCTGCCTGCGACTGTCTTCCAAGGCCCCTTCCCACATGCTGCCCATGGAGATCACTTAAAAGGCAGCTGAGGGCTGGGTGCGGTCCTGTAATCCTAGCACTCTGGGAGGCCAAGGTGGGAGGATCGCTTGAGGTCAGGAGTTCGAGACCAGCCTGAGCAAGAGAAAGACCGTGTCTCTACTAAAAATGGAAAGAAATTAGCTGGACAACTAAAAATATATAGAAAAAATTAGCTGGGCATAATGGCACATGCCTGTAGTCCCAGCTACTTGGGAGGCTGAGGCAGTAGGATTGCTTTAAGCCCAGCAGTTTGAGGTTGCTGTGAGCTAGGCTGACACCATGACACTCTAGCCCAGGCAACAGAGTGAGACTGTCTCCAAAAAAACAACAACAACAACAACAAAAAAACAGGCATCTGAGGACAACGGCTTTCTACACCAGGTATGTACGCAGGACCGTCCTCCTACTTTTCTAACCTGTGGATTCCTCCTCTGAAGCCCTGGGCTTACAATCTCTGGCTTCCTATACCTGTTTCCTATTCTTTGATTTTGGTGATCAGTTTGGATGTCCTTCTCTGCATCAATGGCCTTAGCTGTCTTACCTCCTTTCTCTTTTGAACTTGAATACTGCAAGTCCCATGCAATATTTGGGACATATTTCTATTAGAAAATTATTCTTTGCTTAACTGAAATTGAAAGTTAGCTGTGTATCCTATATTTTATTTGGCAACCCTACACCTACAGTTGCTTGCTGAGGGAATGGTCTTAAGCTCATCTTTACACACAGGTATGTGGTCATACTCTGTACCATAGAACCCTACCCCTACCTCTTCCCTGGGGTCATGGCTGATCAGATCAGGAATGAGCACTTGACCCAAGGGCAGCTAGTGCATAGGTCGGCCCACAGCCTATAAAGGTAGCCTGGCACAAAAGTTTTGCACAAGAGGGAAATAGGGATTAAGTGAACCAATCAGATGTTTTGTCTCAGGAGTTAGAGCTCAATGAGAGAAAATGAAAGAATCAGAATCTACAACTCTTATACAACAGAAGCCAAAAGATACACAGAGAGGAAGGAGCAGTAAATAGAATTCATGAAGCAGTAGAAGCCCTGAACAAGCAGCTGTGAGGCGAGGGAAGGAGGGTAGAGAGGAGGGGCTGGGAACAGCAGGAGCAGCGGAAGCAGAAGGAAAGAGAAAGGACATGGCTGAGTCATGCTGCTAGAGACCAATGAGCACCAGTTTTGAGAGTCCATATGTAAACCTGCTGATTTGAACTACAACCCTCCAATTCCCAAACTCAGAACCAAAGTCTCTTAAGACCCAGCTGGGCCACAGTTATTTTCCTTTCTGTGTAGTCTCGTGGTTTAGTTTGGTTTATACTAGAGGCCTGCCTACTTCTTTCTCATTTCTGTTTCTATGCTTACAAGGAATCTCCATAATTTCTGGTAAAGAGTTAACCTAACCCAGAAGGGAAGCACTCTTAGCCCTGCATATGCCCCTCAGTACCCCATCCAGGAGAAGAGGAGTCCCCTCTTCCCCTACCCCCATCTCTTACTGTCATGCAAATCTCCGGATACTGATACCTGCTGGAACCAACTTGGATCTTTGGACTCTATACCTTCTGCCTCTGCCTGCCCCTATGAGATCTCACTTCTGGCATCTTCCTCTTGCCATTGACCTAGGCCTCGCACAGTGCCTGGCACATGCCTGGAGACCAGTGAATGTACGAATGCCCTCCATCTCTTTTGGGTTGAATGGTTGTGGTGTAGAGGAGTTAGAAGTCTTGCATGCTGTAAGTTCTGGCTCTGCAACCTCCTGCCTATATAACCATGGGCAAGCTACTCAAATCCTCTAAACCTCCATTTTCTCCTCTGTAAAAATAAGGTCGCATAATCTGCCAGTTAGGGCTGCTGTGAGGTTTAAAATAGCAGATGTGTGAAAGCCTCTACATAATAATCCCTCCGAAAATCTTTACTGCATCGGAGTATGAGGAAGCTGCATTTTATAAGACCTCATATAAGTAGCAAACAAATAAACAAATCTCATGGTACAATATTCCTCCTGGCAAAGGGTGGCAACCATTTATGTTGGACAGCTGGTAAGAGAAGCAGCAGAGTTTATAGTTCGCTGGACTTTCTAGTTGAAAAATTTTGCAATTTGGACAAATTTTAAATTTTAGATTATTTGAATTATTTTCAAAGTTTCAACAAACGAGACTTTATCATTAGTTTTATACTAAACTCTTTCAAATATTCCCAAGTAAAATTTGCTTAAAGTGCCCTTGCCCCAAACCTCATGACTTGAGAGAGAAGAAAATGAAAAATGCAGTTTGCAATGCAAAATGGATGATTTTTTATGGTCCTGCACAGCTGCATGTTCCAGCATCACATTAGCCTCTGGATCTGCTCAGCATTCACTCCAGAATTTTTAGAATGTCATAACAGTGTGCTCTCAAAATAGTATGTTCGTGCACCCCCAGCCCCCCAAGCGTGTAATATTGTCAGGATGTTTTATCTGGTGCCATATATCTTGTACATGACGAATCCATTTCCCCAAACAAACCATCACGTATGTCCACACTGTCTATAAATTTTGATTCCTGACATATACACTATTACCCTCTGATGTTTGGATTGGCCTGAGTTGGGCATAATTGGGGGGAGGGAGGAAATGTTTTTAAGGAATGAAGGGATGTCACTCTTTTCTTCTTGATGGGTCCCCTCTGGAGAAAGTGATGTCAGGAACATGCAAGACTTAGCCCTGCCGGAGAAAGCCCCAGATACTCTCCCCAGGGTACCAGGAGATTAAGCAGTCCAGATCTGTAAGCATCCCCACCTCTGGGGGTGATAACAAGGTCACCCTGTTCTTAGGTTTGGCTTCACAAAAATACATCTGGCATCAATAGAGTTTCTTTCTTTCCAAAGTGCTTTCCTATTTATGATCTCATTTTGCCCTTACAGGAGGAGGAAAGGAAGCTGGTTAGGGCAGAGAAACTTGAGTTTCCCTTGCACCGTGGCTGGGCAAGTCACTTCACCTTTCTCCGGTTCAGTTTCTTCATCTGTAAAATGGTGTCATAATTGCTGTTGGCTGCACTGGATTGTACAAGAGCAAATGTGCCTGTGGGTTGGGCAGAGAAGTGCTTGGGGAAATACAAAGTGCTCTAGAGAGAATGTACTGTGATGGCAAAAGTCATTTACATACCCTGGAAGCTGTAGAGCTGCAAGGGACCTAAGAAATAACACAGTAAAGAGGTTTTCAGCCTTTATCCTGTGAAGACACACAGGTGAACCACGGGCATGAATGGGACATGTTACTTTGGTAGGCTCAGATTGTTGGTCTCTTGGTTTAAGTGACACCTATACTGTAGGCCAAATGCCATTGCCGGCATTGGGTCCTTCTTCACCCCTCTCAAGAAAGCATGTCAGAAGACAGTTGAGAGAGAGTAACCCTGATTTCACTCTGCTTTATTTTCCAAAAATGCAAACTCAGGATTCTTACATGGAAAAAAACCCTGACCCAAACTGACTTAACTCAGTTAAGAATTATTGACTTGTGAAATAAAAGCTTGTCCAGGAGTAGATGCTTCAGTCATGGCTGAATCCAGGGGCTCAAATGGTTTCATCAGGACTTCTATGTTGTTTTTCTTTGTATTGACACCGTCAGAGTCTCTTCATGAATGATAAACAGCTGTTGGCAGGCTTAGGCTTGTATCCTCGAAGCTTAGCACCCTCTCTGAAAAGAAAGCTTTCTTTTCCCAATAGGTTCAGTGTAAGTTCCAGGATTAAGACTCATTGGACTGATTTGGAATCAAGTCTCTTATCCCTGAATCAGCCACTGTATTCAGGGCAATGGGATAAGCTGATTGGCTAGGACTGTATCTTCTCTCTCTGTCTCTCTCTCTCTCTCTCTTTCTCTCCAGGATGGGAGAATGGGGGATGGGTCAGCCTCATTAGCACTATATGGACTAAGAGGGGATATGGAATATTCCCCAAAGGAAAATTGAGGGGCTATAACTAGAAAATGGGAGAACAGAAGCTGAGTGGGCAAAACCAACAGATGTTCACTACAGTAAACACGAAACTTGGACAATTATTAGTAAGCAATTACTTATAGCATGTGTTCCAAATGTGGTTGTGATTTACCAGTGTGCTAGAACAGTGTGGTCAAAAACTTCAGATGTAATTCAACCTGCTCATCTAAAAGATTTTATTGTCATTTGATAAGCTTGTTTTGGGCATAATGAGCTGAAGTTTTGTTTGTGCTTTTGACATCTCATTAGAGGTTTCCTTAGTGTAAGGAGCCAACCCGAGGGCTCTGCTCACAGGTTTCCCAAGAGAGAAATTGCTCCTCCAAAGGTGAAAAGGCCTGCTATATATAGATGGCATCTGTACTTCTCGCAGTGGAAAACAAAAGCTTACAGAATTTAATATTAATACCTTTGATTTCCCAGCTTTTTCATGACCCAGGAGTGGTAGAAGAAGCGCAAGTTTTCTCACCCAGATTTAGAGATAAGGAAATAGAAATGGAGAGAGAATTGGGCTCATGTGTAGGCAGGCAGTATGGCTAGCTACCTCCATGGTGTGATTTGAGGCACTTCATGAGGTCTACCTATTACAGTAAACCTGTAAAAAAAATAAGCGGTCTCTGCCACTGAAGAGCTTTCTTAATGAGATGTGTACAGTTTAAAGGGATCAAGGCATTAGATTACCTGGAGGTAAATGCATAATTAATGCATTTTAGGAGACAATTGAACTCAGCAAATCATTTGAGGACCTACTATAAGTTGTATCACTGAGAGTGCTTTTGGTTACAAGTATAGGCATGTCTTGGAGATAATGCAGTCCAGTTCCAGACCACTGTAATAAAGTGAATATCACAATAAAGTGAGTCATACAAATTTTTTGGTTTTCTAGTGCATATAAAAGTTATGTTTACACTATACTGTAGTCTGTTAAGTATGCAATAGCATTATGTCTAAAAAATATACATACTTTAATTTAAAAATACTTTATTGCTAATAAATGCAGACACAGAGACGCAAAGTGAGCATACGCTGTTGGAAAAATGGTGCCCATAAACTTACTCTATGCAAGGTTCCCACAAACCTCAATTTGTAAAAAAACTTAATATCTTTTGAAGCACAATAAAATGAAGTGCAATAAAACAAGGTATGCCTGTAATAGAAAACCCAATTCCAATAAAAAAAACCCAGTTCCAATTTATTGATAGCCCCAGTGGTAATGTGACTTTCAGGTGAGGCTTGCTCCAGAGGTTCAACAATGTTACCAAAGACTCAGTTTTTTGTTTCTTCTCAGACTTCCAGGGTATCTGCTTCATGCTAAGATTGGCTGCCTCCATAATCACAGGGTGGCTGCCAGAATGTTCTGAGAGCTACATGCTTCCTTATCTACACCCAGGATGAGCAAGCAGCTATCCAAGAAGTTTGTAAGGGTGAGGCAATGCTTTCCCAGAGAGCATCTCCTCACATCTCCCTAGTTCAAACTGGGCCATGTACTGCCTATTCCTAAACTAAACTTGGGGGCCAGGAAGAGAGGATATGCTGGAAAGAGAGGTGCCATGCCTGGCACCACCTTCCGCAGAGGCACCTGGGCTGCGGTGGAGGGGAGGGGTCTTGCCTGAATGCAAAGCTGTGTAGTGTTAACAGGAGGAGGGGGTGGGAAACAAATGCAAAAATGCATCTCCTTAGGAGCTGGATTTTTGTTAATGGGCAGAATGGTACTTATTATTTGTAAATATAACAAAGGGAATCAAGTTTCAAGGGGAGAAGAGAGAAGAATTTTAATCTTAAGCATGTTTGAGTTTGAAGTGTCTGCAGACTATTTGGACAGTGCTGTTAAGGAGCAAGTTAGAAATAAGGACCCAGGACTCCGAAACTCAGGTTTGGGCTGAAGCTATTGATATGGTAGTTAAAGCCATGACAAGTACCCCAGGGTGGGGCAGGGAGAGTGACAAGGAGCTCTGACACCCACAGAGGTGGGAAAACCAAGGGTGGCCAGAGGGTCAGAAACTCTAGGCAAACGCCGTATCAAGAGGGCCTCGGGAGAGAGCAGCTCACAAAGGAGGAAGGGGTCATCTCTGAGGGAAGAGAAGGCTTCCACAGTTTGACCACAGGTAGGTCACTGGTCTCCGAGGAGGGATGCAGCGAGGTGGAGGAGTCAGCTGGGGAGTGGGGAGGGATGCGATGGAGCGGTGACAGGGATCTCGCCCTGCAGAGCCTGTCTCTGAAGGCCAAGGGTGGAGGAAGAGAGGAGGGAGAAGGCTGTCTTTTTCCTGAAAGGGCTTTGAAGAGGATGAGAACTTATTGTATCAGGTCACTTAGTCTGATAATGCTCCTCTCTCTGGACAGGGGAGACAGGTGTGGGCTGTGTCTGCTACAGGTGGTGGCCACAGCATATGGACCCTGATATTTCCCCCTCTGGGACTGGGTGAGGGCTGATGCCATCCTGGGCTGCCTGTCTGTAATGTGTTCAGGTACCCAGGCACCGTCCTACTCTTCCCATCCACCCTGAGCCAGCCCAGGGGCATCTTCCAGCGGCAGCCTGGGCACCTGGGGGACAGTAGATCTCTCCATCGCTCTCCCCCTCCCACCTCTCCCTGAAGGCAGGTGCTCAAGCCCCTGGAAACTCTGCAGGAGGACCTCCCAGGCTGCCTGACGTTTAGACTCCAGCCTCCCCAAACTCTCTCCCTTTCAAGTCTGTCTTCACCTTGCAACTTGGCCTTCATCTATTTCAAAATCCCTGTTTGACTTGTGGGAGGGCCTGGGCCCTGGGAGGGTCTCTAACAGGCCTTAACCCCTTTATACCCTCAGTCTCCCTGTCTCAAGGGACCCACAGCCCTTTTTCCTTTCGGTGTGTTGCTCCCCCTGCCCTGCCGGCCCTTTCCTGCACTGCCTGTGCCCCTGGACACAACCTAGACTGCTGGGCAGAGCCGGAGGTGGTGACAGGGCCCACGTCAAAGGTGTCCTGCCCAGCTTCTCTTTCACCTCTGCAGTTCTGTCATTACTTCCCAGAGGCCCAATGCGGGTGTTTTTGAGGCTTGGCGAAGGCAGGGCAGAGTTCATGGGTTCTCAGGAATGTTATGGTTCTCAGGAACATTACGGTTAATGCCTCTAATTAGCACCCCGAGGGGTCCTGCTCCTCTGGCCTGCTGCGTTGTAATCATCTCTCTGCGCTCTGCCTCAGACAGGGCTCTGGAACTGTGAGCCATTTCTGAGGTGCAAGAGAATTCCAGGAAATGGCAGGAAGGTCTCTGAGGAGTTTAAGTATGCGCTTGGCCAGGACTGAAGTCTGCCTTCATCTGGGCCCTGGGTACTGACTTCCGTAACAGGGGAGCCATTAGCCTCTTCCCGGGAATCCACATTCTACGCTACACCCCGATAGTAAAGCATCAGCTACTTAGGCTTCCAAGTGCTCCAGACCTTGTATTCTACCTCTGCCTATTTTGAGCCAGTGACTGACTTTAGCAGGAATTCACTGAGACTGACTTCCTCTGTGCTCAGCACTGTGTACCAATCGCATGGCCACACAGGTAGATTTTTCTTATCTTTAACTTCCTTCTTATCTTATGCTAAGGGTCTAGCTCCAAAGATAAGACTTATGCAAGTAAAGGAAGTAGAGAACCAATCAACTTTGTATTCAGTTCTGGAAGGAATACAACAAGCAAGGCAATACAGGGAGTCAATATAGTCTAAAGTTGTGCTGTCCAATATGGTGGCCACTAGCCACATGCAGTTATTTAAATGTAAATTAAGTAAAATGAAATAAAATTAAAAATTCAGCATCTCAGTCATACTAGTCATAGTAGGTGCTCAACAGCCATGTGTGGCTAGTGGCCACCACATTGGACGGGGCAAAATTAACTTTCTCACTATTCAGAAAGTCCTATTGGACAGTGTTGGCCTAGAGTAATAGAGGCCAACTTCAGAATATAGGCATGGCTCCCCCTGGGCCTGGAAGAAGAGCAGAATGAAAGAGGCGGGGAAGGGCCTTACATGTGGCAGAAACTGTGTTCAGAGACTGGCATGAACCTGGAATGAACACCAAGTAGGGAGTGGACTGGCCGGAGTAGAGCGTTCCTTTTGAGGAATACCCCCACCCCTGGTAACTACCATTTAATTCTCTGTTTCTGTGTATTTGACTTTTTCTTTTTTTCTGGATTCCACATGCAAATGAGATCATGCAGTATTTTTCATTCTGTGCCTGGCTTGTTTCACTTAGCATGATATCCTGCAGGTTCATCCGTGCTGCTGCAAATGGCAGGAGCTCCTCTTTCTAGCTGAATAATGTTCCATTTTGTGTATATACACACTTCTTTACATATATATCTCATCATATGTATATTTATATATCTCATTTTATATATGTATATATGGGTGTGTGTAGATATATAAATATCTTTACCCATTTATCTGTCAAACAGACACTTAGGTTGTTTCTACATCTTAAGCCTGTTTGCAGTTAATAGGCCCTGAGAACTGGTGATCATGGTGTACAACATTAGATTTTTAATCTATTGTTTTTCCCCCTGTCCTTTATATTAAGACACAGCTGATTCCAATTCCACCTAACTTCAAAGAAAGGAAGGAAGACCTGGTTGGTGGTGAGGTCATATAATAGCAGCTTTTGTTTTGTTCCCTTTCCATTTAAGAGTAGCTCCTCCTCTGCTTGAAGCTGCTGGAAGGCCTCTTGTCCCAGAGCTGGGAGAAGCCATGGGGACAGGCTGTTTTCACAGCTGTGCTGAACTCCAACCCCAGAGCTGTCCATCCCACTGCTCGCATACTCTGGAGACTCTGGCAGAGAGGGAAAGGATGTAAATCATGCCCTCCCACATACATTCAGAGCTCATTTGTCTCTGAGCCTCACCCAGGGGCCTCTTAAGCTCCGACTATTGAGGAGTGAGCCAAAACTGTGGGAAAGGTGACTCTTTAGCATAATAGTAAAGCCTACCCCATGCGCAAATCTACTCTGGTGTCTGCAGGTGTGCCTTGCTTTACACAATAAGGGCATTGACAAAACACTAGACTGATGGGACCCCACGCTGGCCAGGGCCACCCCCTCCTCTTGTGGAGGAGGAAGCTGCTTTTCTCGTAAGTTTAGCAAACTAGATGGTCTCCAAAGGCTCCTCAGTTCTGACAGTCTATGATTTTATGAAGATGTATAGATATCAGATTTTTAGAATGTACTGTGTGAGCTCACCAGGAATAGTAGAGCTAATGTTTATTGTGTTCTTTCTGTGCTCCAGACAGTGCAAAGTGCTTTTCTTATGTTCTTTCATTTAGTCTTCAAAACAGCCTTCAGAGTAGATATCCTTTTCCCCACTTTACAGATGAGGCTTAGAGAGCAAAAGTAAGTTGCCCAAGATCTCACAGCTAGTAAGGGGCAAAACAGGTATTCAAACCTGGATCTATTTGACATAAAGGCTTGTGATATTAAATATCTATGATAAAGTAACCTGCTTTCGCTGTTTGTGACCCAATTGCAGGTTAAACTTTGGTCATCTCCAAGGACTAAGAGCCTGTGGAAAACCAAAAATAGGCAGTGTGCCTGTCAAACTCGACACATGAGTCCAAGGATACCAGCTGACAGAGGACTTCAGTTTGTAGAGTGTTTTGCTCTGCAGGACCTGTTGGCCTGGGATCCACGGAGGCCTGTAGGTTACCATGGCCTAGGCCACCAATTAGCAATCAACTAGATAAGCTGATGGACTCCACGGCAGAGTGAACTAGATGGCACTTTATAGAAACAAGTAAGGCCCAACTCCTCACACTTGGGAGGTGAAGGGCTTCCTTCACAAGACTGCATGCTGTTCCCTGAACTTCTGTGCTCTGATGCACCATGCAGACTTTATTTCTCTTTGAAATCTGCAGAGGCCTTGCTGCATCTCCTGCTTATTTTGTGAACTTAGGTCAAAGAGAGGCCACACAGAGGACCCACAGCCTCCTCCTCTCTCTGCTGCTCCTCTGATAAGCCCTGCAAGCCCACAAAGAACTCAGTCGCCTACAAGTATCTGCCTGACTGGTCTCTCTCTCTCTCTGTCTCTCTCTCTCTGTCTCTGTCTCTCTCTGTCTCTCTGTCTCTCTCTCTCTGTCTCTCTCTCTGTCTCTCTCTCTCTCTGTCTCTCTCTCTCTGTCGCTCTCTTTCTCTCTGTCTTATTTAGGGCCATGTAGAATGGTGGTACTTTCTGCAAACAGCAAATGCACCAACACCTCACATATGTCTGAAATATCTGGATTGAGGGTCCCAAATTCAAATACTTCCAGGAACTAGGCAGGTAGCATGATGAACGAGGCCTACTGGGTGGGCATTGGGTGGTACTATTCAACTCTAGCCTGTTCATTGCAAAATTTAGGCAGGAACCATGGGCCCAATGTTAACAGATATTGGGGCATAAAAATCTCTTCATTTTTATGAGTTGGCAACTATTTAAAACAGTATCTTAAAAAACCATGTAGGACAAGCTAAATACATCTATGGGCTAGAATCAGTCTATGGTACCCAGAATCACCTAATTCTTCACTTTCTTGTGTGTGTGAATGCAGCCCTTGCTCTTGAAATTATAATCACCCCAGTGTTTGCTAAGCACAGCTGGCTGAGAGGCTGCAGGGTGAACTGATAAGAGGAACAGAGGGGATTCAGAAGATCTGAGTTTCAGTCTTGTTCTGGAATAAACAGCTGTGTAGACTTGCTCGTATGAATCTCTTGGTTTGGTTTAACATCTTCACCTATAAAATGAAGGCTTTGGTGAAGGAATCCTTTGAGTCCCTTCTAGTTCCAAAATTCCATGTCTATGCCTTTAATTTGAATGACTGAACTACTTTATTTTGATTTTATCTAAAATCCACTAGGTACTTAGAGACTCAGGCTTAAGCTGCACTGTAGAAACAAATCTGATTTAGAAGAGTGAGGGAGTCTTTGAAGTGGGATTTTTCCAATGGATTTCCTAAAAGGAGAGGCTAAGTAAGGGTTTGCTCTAAAGTTAAATGCCACCTCACTTCCCTAATGGCAAAAGTCATTAGGAATTTCATTTGAAATCTTGGGAGAGTTGATGGAGGAAAGAAAAAAAATATTAATAAAGTATAGTAAGAATTGGCAAGGATGTGGAGAAATTGGAACTCTTATTCACTGCTGGTGGGAATACAAAATGGTACAGCCACTTTAAAAAACAGTTTCTTTGGTCTGGTGCAGTGGCTCACAGCTGCAATCCCAGCACTTTGGGAGGCTGAGGTAGGAGGATTGGTTGAGGCCAGAAGGTTGTGACCAGCTGGGTAACATGGTGAGACCCTGTCTCTACAAAAAATAAAAAAAATTAGCCGGGTGTGTTGGCGCATATCTGTTGTCCTGGCTACTCTGGAGGCTGAGGCGGGAGGATCCCTTGAGCGCAGGTGTTCAGGCTGCAGTGAGCTACGATTGCACCACTGCACTCCAGCCTGGGTGATAGACTGAGACCCCTGTCTCTAAAAAAACAGACAAACAAAACCGCCCAAAAGCCCAGTTTGTCAGTTCTTCAAAATATTAAACATAGAGTTACCCTATGACTCAGAAATTCCACCCCTAGGTCTATATCCAAGAGAAATGAAAACATGTCTATAAAAAACTTATGAACAAAGGTTCATAGTAGCATTATTTAAAATTGCCAAAAAGTAGAAACAATCCAAAGATCTATTTGAGTGGATAAGTAAAACGTGGTACATCCATATGATGTAATATTTTTCTGCAACAAAAGGAATGAAGTGCTGATACATGCTACATCATGGATGAATCTGGAGAACACTATGATAAGTGAAAGAGGCCACAGAGGATGACATACTATATAATTTCATTTACTTGAAATGCTTGGAAGAAGCAACTCTATAGAGATACAAAGCAGATTAGTGGTTATTTATGGCTGGGGAGGATGAGAGGAATGAAGGGTGATGCTAAAGGATATGAGGTTTCTTTCTTTTTTTTGTTTTTTAGACAGGGTCTCACTCTGTTGCCTGGCTAGAGTGCAGTGGCGTCATCATAGCTCACTGCAGCCTCCAACTCCTGGCTCAAGGGAGCCTCCTGCCAACCCCCTCAGTAGCGGGGACTATAGTTGCGCACCGCCATACCTGGCTAATGAAGTTTCTTTTTGGGGTGATAAAAGTGTCCTAAAATTTCTCCACTGCTATCTCTAGCTAATAAAGAAAAAAACTAAAAACTAAAAAAGTAATATTTAAAAAAAATGTCCTAAAATTGACTGTGGTAAGTGTTGTACAACTCTGAATGTACTAAAAGCCACTGAATTGGACACTTTAAGTGGGTGAATTGTGTGGTGTGTGCACTATATCACAAGATGTTTAAAATGGAAAAGTTAAGGACAAAAAGAATATTTAAAGGAAGGATGAGATGAATGGAAAAGTTAAAAAAAGGTTAATGAGAAACAGGTAAAAGAATGTTGTATGGCTAGATTACGTTACTAATCTATCTTTTTACAGCTACTCATTTTGTTTTGAGAGGGGGCTGCTTTTAGCAGGCAAATTATGATGAGGAAAAGAGATAATTAACAATGATAAATAGTGATTTTCATTCTTGAATGTGGTCCTAAGCACTAAATTGTTTTTCTAAGTATTTTTATGCACCGTTTTGAAGCTCAGGCAGACTGTTACTCTGTTTTTCGGCTCCGTTTGTTGGAGTTTGGCAGGGGTTTGAGTTAGTAATGAGGATGGCAAGGGACACTCATGACATCAGTACCAACAGGGCTGCCAAAATTCTGGGGGCTGTGCCAAGCCCCAGTGAGTTGCCCCATGCCTTGCAAAATCCTAATTGCAAAACGGGAAGAGTGAAAGGCTTGCTAGTTGGTGCTAAGTTTGGGGGAATTCTATGTTTAAGCGCCAGAGGTGAAAACATTCTGGCAAGAAGTAGTTACTTTAACTCAATTGCAAGGGCAATTTCAGGGAAGTTGAAATCCAGGCCATGCTTTGTCAGATTATCTAGGAGGAGGAGTCACAAATATGGATATCAACAGAGGTCCACCAGGTAGTGTAGAAGGATTGCCAAATTAATCACCTAATTTTTCAAAAGAGGCTGAAGATATGAATTTTTAAATAGTGAAGTCTTCCTTTTTAAATGTTGCCATCTCATTAGAATTAAAAAAATGCAACAACCCACAGGATGGGAGAAAATATTTGCACATTATATTATGGAATATGGGAGGGGATTTGCATCTAGAATATATAAAGAATGCTTACAACTCGATACTGAAAAATCAAAGAACCGAATTTTAAAATGGGAAAAGGATCTGACTAGACAAAAATATACAACAAAAATATACAAATGGCCGATAACCACATGAAAAGAGGCTAAAAATCATTAGCATCAGGGAAATGGAAATCAAAACCACAACGAGATACTACTTCACACCCACTAGGATGGCTAGAATAAAAGCATAAGATAACAGGTGTTGGTGAGGATGTGGAGAAATTGGAAATCTCATATGGTTCTGCTGGGAATGGGAAATGGTGTAGCCACTTTTGAAAGAGTACAGCAGTTTCTCAAAAGGTTAAACATAGAGTGACCGCATGACTCAGCATCTCCACTCCTAGGCTTTATACTCAAGATAAATGAAAACACATGTCCACACAAAAACTTGCTCATGAATGGTCACAGGAGCATTATTCACAATATCCCCAAAGTGGAAACAACCCGAATGTCCATCAGCTGATGAGTGGATACACAAAATAATATTTCATGGAATATTATTTGGCATATTTGCCAATAAAAAGGAATCAAGTGCTGATACATGTTACAACATGTATAAATCTTAAAAATGTTATGCTAAGTGAAAGAGACTAGTCACAAAAGACCGTATACTGTATGATACCATTTATAAGAAATGTCTAGAAGAGGCAAATCTTTAGTAGTTGCTTAAGGTGGGGAGGATGGGGAGAAATGGGAAATGACTGCTAAAGGGTATGGGTTTCTTTTTGGGGTAATGAAAATGTTCTAAAATTGTGCTAATGATTGCACAATTCTGTGAGTATACTAAAAACCATTGATTGCACACTTTAAATGGGCAAATTGAATGGTATGTGAATTATATCCCAATAAAGCTGTTACAAAAAAAAAAAACTATACAGTGAGGGTCACACAAAACATATCTGCCAGGCTGCCCACTTCAAGTCCTCTGCCTAGGACATGACCACTGCAGAGTAGATCTGGGAGGTGTTCATCCAGCTCAACACCTTAGGAAACCAGAGAAGAGGGTGCTCTGCCTGTTCTAAAGACACACTTATTTAGCGGCAGAACCGCGGCCAGAACTTGTCTCTTGACCTTGACCATTAGGCAATGCTGCCTCTATCCAAAGCCCAGTTTTCAAGGAGTAGCCAGGAATGGCTTGTGAGAAGTCGACATCATGAACAGCTGGGTACAGTCTCTTCCCTTTCCCATATTTTATAAAGGTCCCCCAACGCCTTCTTGAGGAGGGGATAAAAATATGGTCAAAAGGGATAGTTCTTAAAGGAAGAGACAGCCATAAAAGTGCCTCACTGAGCCTTTCCCCCGATAGCGTGGGAGGGTCTGTGTGTCAGAGAACCCTTACTCTGTATGTTTCTGATTCATTTACACTTAGCTCATCAATGTGTTGTTTGTGCAAGAACCATTTGATGTCCAAGAAACCCTCTGGGCCTCTTAAAGGGCTTTTTAAAAATTATTATTTGAACCAGAGAACTGAACTTTGCCAAGAGTAAATGGAAATCAGATATCAAAAGGTCTGAGTTCAGTTTTCATTGAATACAAAGAGTGAGTAGATTTTGAACTGAGCCAAATGCATTCTCCCACCCTTAATTCACAGTACATTGTTTTGGCAGACTCTACGATCCTGAAAGTTGGCTTTTCTTCTCCCATTCCTTTCTAGGGTGCAACCACAAGCCTATCTTTTAGTTAACTTTACAAAAAAATAAAGCCATGTTATAACAGTTTATGAGAGCCTCACTCATCACTGTTCTTGTAACTATTAATTTTATTAGAACAAACTGAAATGTTTGCAAAGGTTAAAACCTTCCTCTGAAGCTGTAAGTTTGTTTGATCTCCTACAAGGATTTCTATTTTTCAGTCCTCTTACCTGGGAGTTCCTTAAAAGGGATGTTGTCCCTCTCCCAATAAGTGATCAGATTATCAAACAAGTTATCAGATTGAATATTGGAGGGCCACTATTGCTTGTAGTGCTCAGATTTGGAGAATGGAACAGGTTCCTTCATTCTGCCTTCCAAAGAGAAGGGGTCAGAGAAATGATTAGTAAGTACATTAAGTTTCTTTTTAATAAAAAACAATCTAAAAAAGAAAACAGGGCAAAATTAAAATCATCCTAAATTCTGCCACCTCAAGATAAGCGCTGTTGAGATTTTGTGGATCGCTTTCCTTTTACTCTAAAAAAGTATCTATATGTCTATAATAAATATATAGATATATATTATAAAAATGGGATATAATATTGGTTTATAATCTATTTTTTCATTTGTTAGTTCATGATATCTATATTAATAAAATTATATCTACTCATGCATAAAATTCAATTGTATAGATGATTACTAAAAAGATTCAGTGTGGAGTCTTTTGACTGAAAGTGACAGAAAACTCATGTCAAACTGACGTAATCACAAAAGGAAATTTTTTGGCCGATGTCTGAAAAGTCCAGTGGGACATCTGGTTTAAGCTGTGGCAGATTCAGGGCCCAAATAATGTTATTAGGTCTGTTTCTTTCTGATCCGTTAGTTCTGCCTTCTGCTGCCTTGGTGCCGTTCACATAGTGCATGCAGAGGCAACAGTTCCGGAGTATATACATCCAAGGTCTTACCTGGCAGAGAGCAGAGCTCTGATCTAGTACTTACCAAGAAAAATCTCATTGCATTGCCCTGGTCCCATACCAATCTCTGATCCTATCACTGTGGCTTGTGCTTAGGTTACAGGATACGCTCTTGGAATCCAAGTGTTTCGCTAGGATAACACACACTGAGAATGAGTAAGGGAGGGAAGGAAGGAGAGGTGAGCCCCAGAGGGAAAGATGGTTATTAGGAGAATGAATGAATGTTGGGTGGCCAAAACAACAGGTCCACCAGTCATTTGTCACTCAGACATTTAGAACTTGTTTTGTATGAATTTTCTAGGGCTTTCATAACCCAGCACCACAAACTGAGTGGCTTAAAAACAGAAACTTATTGTTTCATAGTTCTGGAAGCTGGAAGTCCCAGATAAGATATCCACAGGGTTGGTTCCTTCTGAGGACCATGAGGGAGAATCTGTTCCATGCCTCTCTCCTAGCTTCTGGTGGTTTGTTGGTAATCTTCAATGTTTCTTGGCTTGTAGATGCAGCACCCTGATTCTGCCTTCATGTTCATATGGCACTCTCCCTGTGTGTGTGGTGTGTCCACATTTCTTTTTTGTTCTTTTTTTTTTTTGAGACAGAGTCTCACTCTGCTGCCCGGGCTAGAGTGAGTGCTGTGGCATCAGCTAGCTCACAGCAACCTCAAACTCCTGGGCTCAGGCAGTCCTTCTGCCTCAGCCTCCCGAGTAGCTGGGACTACAAGCATGCGCCACCATGCCCGGCTAATTTTTTCTATATATTTTTAGTTGGCCAATTCATTTCTTTCTATTTATAGTAGAGATGAAGTCTCGCTCTTGCTCAGGCTGGTTTCGAACTCCTGACCTTGAGCAATCCGCCCGCCTCGGCCTCCCAGAGTACTAGGATTCCAGGCATGAGCCTCCACGCCCGGCCTCACATTTCTTTTTTTAAATAAAGACACCTGTCCTACTCCAATATGACCTTGTTTTAATTAATTACGCCTACAACCACCCTGTTGTCAAATAAGATCACATTCTGAGGTACTGGGGGTTAGGGCTTCAACATATGAATTTTGTAGGGGACGTGTTTCAACTCGATATATTTCTACCATGTTTACATGCTTTTAATGTTTCTGCCTACATCTGAGACCCACCCAGTCTGGGATTGAATGCTCAAACCAGCTGCCTCCCTCTTTCTGCTGCATGGGATAGGGGATTGGATGAGGCCATCTCTAGGGTCCCTTCAGTATAACTTTGTGATTAAGTGTGTGGGTGCCAGGAATCCATCCTGCTGCCTGAATGTACATCACAGTCCCACCACTTACTAGCTAGAGGATTGTACACGATGGACTTAACCTCTGAAAAATCTCAGTCTCCTCAACCAGTAAAATGAGGATAGTAGTCCTTTATCCATTGGGTTGTTGTGGGCTAGACACATGGTGCTCAGCAAATGTCAGTCAGTGTGACTGTTCTTTTTCTTCAAAGATGTGAGGACATAGAGCCAGAAGAATAAACTACATAATCCTTAGTATTCTTATCTTCTGGTGATAATTCAGTTCAACTTCTTCTCTAGGCCAGGCGTGGTGGCTCATGCCTGTAATCCTAGCACTCTGGGAGGCTGAGGCGGGTGGATCTTTTGAGCTCAGGAGTTCAAGACCAGCCTGAGCAAGAGCGACCCCGTCTCTACCAAAAATAGAAAAAATTAGCCGGGCATAGTGGCACATGCCTGTAGTCCCAGCTACTTGGGAGGCTGAGGCAGAAGCCTCGCTCGAGCCCAGTAGTTTGAGGTTGCTGTGAGCTAGGCGGACACCATGGCACTCTAGCTACAGCAACAGAGTGAGACTCTGTCTCAAAAAAAACCAAAAAAACAGCTTCTTCTCTTGAAGTTCTCTTGAAAGAACTTTGAGAGGGAGAAGGGCACTTTGTTATCCTGCAAACAGGAATTCAAAATATGGTTGAGGGAACACGAAGTATGTCTCTCTCTCTCCTAAAGCCAGATGCCATAAATTCTGAGCCAACTCCTTTTTTCCAAGGCAATGTGATTATGAAATATCTGTCCCCTTTAGGTCCCACTTCTCTCTCTCTGGTATCTCCTTTTCTCTCTTTACAATTTGATCTTTCTCACCATCTTTCAGCTGTGGGCTGGAACCAGTCATTTAATTTACAATCTCTCTCTTATTGGCTCTATAAATTTAGGGAAATGGAACAGACATCTGCTGCTTTCTAAGGCGCCGCATCTTTAGTTCTTTCATGCTTTCCCTACACAGTCTAATTTGGCTTGTCTGTGTGCCTATTGTATAATAACTAGAACTTTGAGTTCTTGCAGGCAGCAGAACCTATTTGATACAGGTGTGTTAGGCCTTATCAAGGTCAAAGCAGGAGGAGGTGCAGATCACATTTTAAAAATGTGGTCACTTTAATTTAGTGCCAGGTGTTGTTCCAAACACCAGGGACGTAACAATGAACGAGAGAGCCACCATCCCTGCTCTGGACAAGAGCCCATTTGGGGACATTCATTCTTGTAGAAAATATATCATGAGAACTTACTACACGCTGGTTGTTGTTCATCACTAAACAAAACAGAAATAATCCCTGCACTGATGGTTATGTTGTATATATGGGTGGCAGGAGAGGGGACAGAATACAATACACATAAGTAATTTTTAAAAATCACGTTAAAAGGTGATAAGTGCTGTGGAAAAAATGGAGCAGGGTAAAGAAGGTTAGAGATGTTGGAGGGACTTACACTTTTAAATAGGATGGTCGGGGTTGGTCTCATTGAGGTGGTACCCGAGCAAAGACTTTAAAGAAAATGAAGGGAATCTCTGTATTTAGGGCAGAGCAAGTCCAAAGGCCCTGGGGAATGAGTGTGCCCAGCTTTTCCAAGGGGAACAAGAAGCCAGTTTAGTTGGAGCAGAGTGAGCAAGGTGAAGACAGTAGGAAATGAGCTTGGGGCAGATCAAGCAGAGCTTTCACCCCGAGTGAAATGAGGAACCACTGCAAAGCGCTGAGCACAGAGGTTTGGCTGCTGCATCCAGGCTGTGCAGGTGCAGGGTGGTAGCCCAGAGATCAGTGTAATCCCAGGGGGAGGTGGTTGTGATGGCGCACACCAGAGAGGTGACAGGTGGAGGTGGTGACAAGTGGTCGGATTAGCGATCTATTTTGGAGACAGGGCCAACGTGATTTTCTGGCAGACTGGATGTGGAGTGTGAAAGAGAAGAGGCAGAGACGATTCCAAGGGGATCATCCTGAAAGAATGGCGTAGCCAGTGGTTGAGATAGTGAAGAAGACTGTTGGGTGGAGAAGGGTTTTGTTTCGTTTTGGTGCCTTGGGCCAGGAGTTCCGTTTGGACATGTTAAATTTGAATGGCCTATTAGCTATCCAAGTGAATGGACAGCTGGATTTTGAAGGTGTCTGGGGAAATGATTTTGGGCGCATCTTGAAAGGTTCAGGAAGTGAGGCCCTGCTCTAAAGCCTAGGAGACCCTGTCGAGGTTCTTCCAGAATCGGTCCCCCTACCCTCAGCCCTCCTAAAGGCCGGAAAAAAATCCCTGGGACAGCAGGCCTTTCATTCGGCAAAGCTCCTCTCTTTACTCTTCGCGGAGTAGCGAGAAAAATGAACAAAAATGATGACGCAGCAGCATAGCGTCTTTACCCGGCTCGCTGCAGCGGCAGGAGGCAAAGGCCCGAGTAGAAACGCGAGCCCCCTCCCCGCCAGGAGGCGTGGCGCCGCGGCCATTGAGCCGGAGCCCGGTGGGCGGGGCCTGAGGGTGGGCGGGGCCGCGGGCGAGCGCACGCCACAGAGGGGGGCGTGGCCGGCCGGCGCGCGCCTGCCGGCTCTCGCACCGCCCTCTCTCCCTCCTTCTCTGGCGGTGATCAGCTGGTCTGCGCTCCCCTGACGTGGGCCGGGGCACGTCACCGCCGAATGGCAGCCTCCAGAAGGCCACCGCGAGTAAGGTGAGGGGACCATGCCGGCAAGCCGGCGTCGGGGCAACGCGTGGCCAGCCTGCCCGGCTGGGCGTGTTGCACCCCGGAGGTCAGGGATGAGCGGGTGAGGAGCCGCAGGCAGTCGGGCGAGGGCCGCCGCTGGCCGGAGCTCCCGAGCGGGAGCAGGGGGTGGGCGCCGTGCAGCCGGGCAAGATCCGGCTGGCTTCCGGCGGGGCCGCGGGCGCCCGGGGACAGCCCGCGCCGGGTGCCTGGACCAGCGAGCCCGCGGAACTGCCGCGCTCGGCCCGAGGGGGCGGTGGCCGTCACCGTCCCCCACCCCCCGACCCAGGAAGGCCCCGCTGTTGCAGGAAGTCGGCCCCTCTTAGCTCCTCCCCGGGTCGGGAAGGTGGTCTTTTCCCGGGATCTAATCTTCAAGTTACAGTCTTGACAATACGGACACCTGCAATTCGCTTTACTGATCAGTCACCGCCACCAAGATAGGCAGCCGCGGGCCCCTCCTCACCCACATGGTGTCAGAGGCTGTGTAAGGGAATATTTTGGTATAACCTTCAGGAAAATCCCACCAGTAGCCTACTCTGGGCTCTCCTTGGGCACAGGGAGGTGAGAAGGATAATCCCCCCCCGCCTCAAGTTAAACATGTTTTAGTTTATTCTCCCTCTACACCCAGGGTATACCTATCAGAGCATCTAACAAAGTAGGAGACGGAGAGCTATATGTTCAGAGTTCACAAAGGCCAGAAGCCGAACTCCCTGGAAGTCCACAAGGGGTCACCCACCCTCTAACCAGTTGAGACTTAATGAACTCACGTGGCAGCATGGCCAGGCCTACTTGCTGAACACAGACCATGGCTTATGCTTCTGTGAGTAGACAGAGCTCAAAGCCACCTTGACCTGAGCTTGACCTTGCCACAGCATGGCAGAGAACGAGACCCACCCTATGGAAGGATTTGGTGAGGGCTGGTAAACCTCTACGTGGGAGAAGCTTCCTGTAAATTAAGTGCTGGAAATGGAGCCAGGCAAGTGGATAATAATGAATTAGGCTGTAGGCTGAAAAACAACCTTTGAGGACCAAGGTGGTCTTTGTTAGATTTATAGAATCACAACCTTTTAGTGGAAGAAGGGTCTTTCAGTATCAGCTGATAGAGCCTTTTTACCTCACACAAAAGTTCACTGAAGGGTTAGGAGAGAGGAGGCTGTTTGCTCCAGGTGCCTCCCCTAATGGTAGAATTTAAGTGCCATCCGGTGTAAAAGTGTGGACTTCTTTCAGTTCAGGTCATGGAAACTGAACTCAAAGTGACTTAGGTAAAATGAAGTTGAGCTGGCTTCTAGTACAGCTGAGTCCAGGAGCACCAACCCTGGCATCAGATTTGGCTTCTCTTTTGTATCTCTTGGCTCAGATTTCTTCAGTGTTGGCTTTATTCTCAGGCAGACTTTCTCCTTATGGGAGGTTATGACGAGTCTAGGCTGACAGTCACACCAGAAATAGGGTCCTCTTTCCTAATGGAGCAGAAGTCCCAGATCTGATTCTCACTGGGCTGACTTAATTCTGTGTCCATCTGTGAACCAATCATTAGGGCTAGAGGGATGGGTTGACCAGGCCTGAATCCCAGAACCTGGCGGGTCATTGGGGAGACTCATTCAAACCCCTGGACTGAAATGGACAAGGCACATTCTCAAAAGGAAAGTTCTGATCCAAAGCAAGAGGAATGGATTCTGGGTAGGCAAAGATATCATCGCTTACTTCCCAACCCTAGAGCTTGTTCCTAGTGTCTCATCTCACTAGGCATGATTGAGCATCTTGTTCCTTGTTTTGCCCCATCCTAAGGACTAGATGTGTATGATTCTCATCATGGACTGGGGGTGGTGGTGGTGAGGGGTGAGGTATCCAGAACTCTGCTGGGATTTCTTTTAAAAAGAGGGAGAAAAATGTGTAGATTTCACTAGTGCTGCCATAACCAACCATAATACAAAGATTGAACAGGAAGTGCTCCACAGGTCTCTTTCCCTTTTCCCACCTTCTCATCATGATGTTGAGAAGGTGTAGACTGAGGAAGTCCTGGGAAGGGGAAGAGCACTGAGCTGAAAGTTAAGAGGCCTGGACTCTGGTTCTAGCTCTGTCACCCAATAGCTATGAGGCCTTGAGCAAGTCATTTGGTCTCTGTTTCTCCATTTCTTTGTCTAGAGGAGGGAGTTGTTAGGTGGTCCCTGAGGTACGTTCTTCTAGCTCTAACATTTAATGGTAGTTCTGCTTCGCAGAGAGCTTGAGAATGTATTTCTCCAAGTAAGTGAAGGATGGATGGATCTTGGACTCTACAGAGACCAGGATATGACAAGAGCAGGGCAACTGTATCTTCTGATCCATAGTCAGACGTATTATCCATTGCGCCACTGGCCCCCTGAGCAGGGCAACTGTAGTGTTCAGCTACTTGATCCGGACAAAAAGGTGGAGGTGTTGATGCTCACACAGAGAGCCTAAGGTCACCTGTCAGACCTGGTTTTCTGGTCTGGGGTTTGCAGCTACTGAGGTCTATGGCCTGTGATAAATTATCTTTGTTTCTTTTGTAAAATGAATGACTAGGACTACCTCAGGATAACCTCCTTCATCTCTCTAGTCATGTGTCTGAATCAGTCACTGGTTCAGTGAGCTTCATATATATAGAAAGAGAAACTGACTTTCTTCACTCACTATCTTATAAACTGACATATGAAGTCATGGGAAATTGGGTGAGAATGTGACTTGTGCCCCTGTCCAAGAAAAAGAGATGTCTTACTTTGTAAAATTTATAACAGCTCCATTGGACTATAATTCACTTATATACAACTCATCTATTAAAGTGTATAGTTCACGAGTTATTAGTATATTTGCAGAGTTGTACAGCCATTACCATAATCAGTTTTAGGGCATTTCATCACCCCCAAAAGAAATCCTATACCCATTAGCAGTCACTCCTCATTTTCTCCAACTTTACCTCAGCCCTTGAAAACCACTAATCTACTTGCTGTCTCTATGGATTTGTCTATTCTGGACATTTCATATATTAATAAATGGAATCATACACGGTGTGGTCTTTTGTATCAGGCTTTTTCCTTTAGTGTAATGTTTTCAAGGTTCACCTGTGTTGCAGGTGTGATTCCTTTTTATTGCCAAATAATATTCCATTGTATGGATAGACTACTTTTATTTATTCATTCATCAGTTGATAGACATTTGGGTTCTTTCCACTTTTTGGCTATTAAAATAATACAGCTATGAACATTTGCGTACACATTTTTATGAGGATATATGTTTTTGATGTTCTCGAGTATATGTTTAGGAGTGGAATTGCTAGCATATGGTAACTCTGTGTTTAACTTTTAAGGAACTGCCAGACTGTTTTCCAAAGCCACTGCACCGTTTTACATTCTCAATAGCAATGTCTGAGGATTCTAATTTTTCCACGTCCTCACTCGTACTTGTTATTGCCAGTCTTTTTCTTTCCTAGTGGCTGTGAAGTAGTATCTCATTGTGATTTTGATTTGCATTTCTCTAATGAGTAGTGATGTTGAGCATCTTTTCATGTATTTCTTGGCTGTTTCTATACCTTTATTGGAGAAATCTCCATTCAGATCCCTAGCCCATTTTAAAATTGGGTTATCTTTTTATTGTTCAGTTGTAATAGTTTTTTTATATATTCTGGATACTAGACTCTTGCCAAATTTGCAAATATATTCTCCCATTCTGTGGGTTGTCATTCCAGTTTCTTGGTGGTATCCTTTGGAACACGAAAGTTTTTAATTTTGATAAAATCCAGTGTATTTATTTTTTCTTATGTTTCTTGTGCTTTTGTAAATCCAAGGTCAGGTAGACTTATGCCTATTTTTCTTTTAAGAGTTTTAGAGTTTAGCTCCTGTATTTATGTGTGTGATCCATTTTGAGTTGATTTTTGTATATGGTGTGAGGCGGGTTCAACTTTTTGTATGTAGATAGCCAGTTGTTCCAACACCATTTGTTGAAGAGACTATTCTTTCCCTGTTGAATGGTCTTGGCACCCTTCTCAAAAATCAGTTGACAGTAAATGTGAGGCATGTGAGGCTCTATTTCTGGACTTTCAATTCTACTTTTTTGATCTATAAGCCTATCCTTGCCAGTACAATACTATCTTGATTACTGTAGTTTTGTATTTTTAGTTTTGAAATTGGGAAGGGTGAATTCTTTTCAAGATTGTTTTGACTATTCTGGGTCCCTTGTGTTTCCATATGAATTTTAGGATCTTCTTGTCAATTTCTGCATAGAAGCCAGCTGGAATTTTGGTAGGGAATGTGTTAAGTCTGTACATCAACTTGAGAAATATTGCCATCTTGCCAATATTAAATCTTCTAATCCATGAACCTGGAATATTTTCATTTATTTAGGTCTTCTTTAGTTATTTTCAGCAGTCTTTTGCAGTTTTCATAGTATACATTTTGCACTTTTGTTAAATTTATTTCTAAATATTTTTGATGCTTTTGTAAGTGGAGTTTTCTTAATTTCATTTTTGGATTGTTCATTGCAAGGGTATAGAAATAAAATGGATTATGTTGATTTTGTATCCTGCATTTCTGAACTCATTAGTTCTAATTTTTTGTATGGATTCTTTAGCATTGTCTGTATTCAAGATAATGTCATTTACAAATAGAGATAGTTTTACTTCTTTTCTAGTCTGGATACCTTTTCTTTCATTTTCTTGCCTAATTTCCCTGGATAGAACCTCTGGTACAATGTTGAATAGAAATGGTAAGAGTAGACATCTCTGTCTTATTCCTGATCATAGGGGAAAGAATTCAGTCTCTCAACATTAAGGATGATGATAGCTGTGTGTTTTGTAATACCCTTTGTCAGGATGAGGAATTTCTCTTCTAGTTTGTTGAGTACTTTTATCATGGAAGGGGCATTGGATTTTGTCAAATGCTTCCCCCCCACATCTGTTGAGATAATCATGTAGTTTTGTTCTTTATTGATATGGTATATTACATAAATTGATTTTTCATATGTTTAACTTTGTATTCTTGGGATAAATCCTACTTGGTGATGGTGTATGATCCTTTTTATATTGTTGCTGGATTCAGTTTGCTGGTATTTTGTTGAGGATTTTTGCATTTATATTTTTAAGAGATATTGGGGTGTCTGACTTTTTAATGAAAGACTATATGGTTTGTCCAGTTAATGGACATATTTCATTATGTCCATTAAAACTAAAGCAGCAGCTATATGAAGTGACTGGAGTGACTTGTGAAAATGTCTAGTGGTTCTGGTCATGTGGTGGACTGAGCTAATGTGGCCCTCTATGCCTCTACCAACACATAAAATTGTGGTTAAATTATAACTTAATTACCTTTAATTTCATAGCTGAGTAAAATCTCAAACCCTTTCTATAGCCTACAATGAAGGCCCTTGGTGCCTCTCTGACCTTATCTGCTAACCGCTTACCCCCTCATTCCTTGACACTCAGGAACACACTGCACTGACCTTCTTGCTTTTCCTCAGGTATACCAGGCATATCCTGCCTCATGGCCTTTGCACTTGCTGATCTCCTTTTCTGGAATGTTCTTCCCCTAGCCATTTACATGGCTTGCTTCCTCACGTTTTTTAGGTCTCTGCTATAATATCATGTGTTATCAGAGATCCCTTCCCCTTACCTCCCTGACACTCTCTTCCCCTTGCCCTGGAACATCTTTTTTTCCCCATAGAACATGTACTTATTACCTGACATTGTTTACTTTGTGTCTGTTGCCTCCTCTTCCCCATCTTCCCTGCCATCCCCCTGCCCTGTGCTATGTAAACTTCTTGCAGTTAGGAACGTTGTCTATTTTCTTCACGGTTTTGTGTAGAATAGGACCTGGATTATGGAAGATTCTCAATAAATATTGGTTGACTGAATGAACTTGAAAGAAAGAGAAATCCTCGGGTGCCAGAAATTTAGAGGCAACTTAAAGCCTCAGTGGTAGAGTGGTAGCCTGAGCCTGGGAACATTATCAAATGCAGATATAGGCCTTCATGCCTGGGGTCCCGGGCATTAGACTATCCCCATATGGGGTTAGAAAACTTGTGTGCAAATCTTCTAGCTAAGAAATTAATGTGAAAATTATTCTTAGATGTAAACAATGATAGTAATGCTTGTACAAACCAGGATGCATCTCATTTTCATAGGTAAATAGTCTCTGCTGAAGATACACTCTTACTAAAAGATTATAAGGGACAGAAGGAATGAGCCACCAACAGAGGGAAGTGGCAGACCCAGCAAACATGAGGATTACTATCCCAAGACCTTCTAATGGAAACTCTGAAAGAAATTATAAAATAAGGGCCTAAAATGATTAAGGTAGTAAGTGAAAGAATAGAAACCAAAGTGAAAAGAATAGGACACCGTAAAGAAAGAACAGGCAGATGTGAAAAAGAGCCAAATAGAATTTATACAAGTGAAAATATAGTGGTTAAAAATAAAATCTGCTTAGTTTAAACAGGAGATTAGACACAGCTGAAGAGAATTCATGAATTAGAAGCTAGAATTGAGAAGGTTTGCCCGCCATGGTGATGTTTTACACCTGCAAGTTTTATCTGAAACTTTATTCTGCCACCGATATTGGGGTGAGAGTTCCTTTGAGTCACATAAGAAAACTGCTAAGTCAATTTGGTGTCCTGTCTGACTTAGCCTTGCCACGTTAGTGTGGTCAAAGTCTGCAACATCCTGTTCTTTCTCTTCTTAAGGGCGAATCACCAGGATTTTCAGCTGAAAAATTTAAGAATAATTGAACCTAACGAAGTGACACACTCAGGAGACGCAGGTGTGGAAACAGGTAATAATTTTATCTATAAATTAGGTAGACCATCTTAAAAGGATTTTTTAGATCTTCCCACCCCAAACCCTAGTTGGGGGAGAAGAGAGGGTGAGGAATTAGTAATAGATCATGGCTGGGGGTGAGTATCTGGAAAATTAAAAAACATTTTGTTTTTTGGTTGGTTACTGTTTCTATGTATTTACCGCTTTTTTTGGTAGTAAAAGAATTACAGGTTTTCTGCATTTCCCATTCTTGTGGTGGTGGTGGAGATAGGTTATTATTGAAAATGTACTATTCTGGCCGGGCGCGGTGGCTCACGCCTGTAATCCTAGCACTCTGGGAGGCCGAGGCGGGCGGATTGCTCAAGGTCAGGAGTTCGAAACCAGCCTGAGCAAGAGCGAGACCTTGTCTCTACTATAAATAGAAAGAAATTAATTGGCCAAC
>CAUYRT010100795.1:0-20572 GCA_963574885.1 Lepilemur ruficaudatus | reverse complement strand
GCTGTAACGGGTCATATGATCTTCATTAGCTATAGACTGGGCTATAACTTTTAAAGGTAAATGTTACCTTTAGCTGGCATGGTGATGTTAGGTAGATAGTTAGGATCTCCGGCTCCTCTCAGGACAAAGGTTTCCTGTTTTGGTGGTGTTTCAAGCAGTTGCTCCACCTGGGAAGAAGGATAAGGGCTGGCACTCCATTTTGATGCTGCTCCCCTCTTAATCTTATCCCCAACAACTGCTACACCTGGGGAAGGAGGAAATGCTTTCTCAATCTAAGAATTCCTCAGCCCAGGCATAATGAGATTTAGAAAGTGACCTAAAGTAACTTAGGAGTAATTAATATGTCATTAGCTTGAAACTGCATTGCTGTTCACTCCCCTCTAGGTGGGCTTTCTTAGTGGGAAATAGAGGAATTTTGAGGACACCTGTTGAATATTTGATAACATCCTACACCTTCAAAGAGCCCTCCTTCAGATAGAGTTAATAAAAGGAAATAATTCGAGAAGACAGAGGAAGTGAATTGGCCACTCAGTGAGTGAGTTGGTCTGTTTCTCTCCACTAGCGCAGATGAACCTGATTTATTCTACAATAAAGAGCGTCTCTTATGAAACTGCTTCCTGCCTGAGGTTACTCATTGGCCTTTCTGGTGATTTTTCCAAGAGAGGAGTCAGAGGGCCAGGATTGTCATCTGGATTTGACATTTTGGTGTGTCTGCTCGTTCTTCATCCAACAGCACACCAAGAACCAAGGGCAGTCTCCGACCCTGACATCTTTGGTGCCAAAACCCAGGATTCTGACAGTGGCATGCACCTTTAGTCCTAGCTACTCTGGAAGCTGAGGCAGGAGGATCACTTGAGCCCAGGAATTTGAGGCTGTAGTGAGCTATTATCAAGTCGCTGTACTTCAGCCTAAGGAACAAGTGAGACCTTGTCTCTAAAACTCAAAAAAACCAAAAAGTTTACCATATCCAACTGCAGTAAGATTACCTATTCTGAGTATTTGTCGACAGTGGTGGTTCCAATGGGTAGAGTGAGCAGAGCTGATGAGTTTTTCCATAATCTATTATATGACTACCACCACTGACCTATTTGTGCATTGCCTACCACCTGGCTGAAGCTAGAGGATTAATTGGTACCATATAGCAGAGCAAACTCAGCTAGTCTTCGAGGAACAGAAGTTTCAAGTGTGGTCTCATTTGAACTAGCACCTAACCCTCTGAGTTAAAGAAGAATAATCCAGCCCCAGCTAAACCCTTGAACAATTACAACTCTGGTAAACATCTTAACTGTAATAATCTCATGGGATATACCAAATCAGAACTTCTCAGTTAAGTTTTTCCAAAACCAGGTCTACAAATACTCTGAGGAAAAAAAAACAAAAAAAACCCAAAAACCATTATTGCCATAAGCTAATTTGGGGTAATTTTTTTTTAACCCAGTGACGTATAACTAATAATTGTGCTCATCTTAGAAGCTCTTCACTTAAGGGATATTCAAGATATTTACTGTAGTTGAATCTCTTTACTGTTGAGGAAACTGAGGCCTAAAGAAAATTAGTGACAAAAAGTTCTTTAGAATCTCAGTTAAGTGCATATTATTTAATTGGGAAGAAAAATAAATGTGATAGTGGTGTATACTACAAGGACAAACATTAGAGATAATTGCATCAACACATTTGCACATGGAAACCTTTTCTTCTTAATCTACTTGATAATGTATTTAACAGTCTTCCCTACAAGTTCTTAATCCATCAAAATGGTACTTTGAAATGCAAACCATTAGTAGAGGAACAGAAAGGTACATTATTGATTTCTTTTCTCAGTTGAAATGAAACTTGTTAGGAAACAATGGTGTCTGTCCCTTCTTACCATTTACAGAAATATAAAATGATTTAGAAAAGAATAGAGAGGCAAAAACCTGGAGTTAAAGTGATAAATGGCAATGAGAAGAAGAAATTCAGACGTTAATCTCAACTTTCCAGCCTTGTGTCAGAAATGTTGAGTAGAAATTAAGCAAGGAGGATAGAGTGAATGTCAGTGTGGTGAGGTTTCCAGAAACTGGATTCTTCTTTGATAGAATAGAAAATGACATGCCTCTTTCTCACATTACTATGCTATAAAGATTATTATGGCCTTATAAGAAATAACTGCTTTGTAGTATAAGCCACTTTTAAAATCAATGTTTCTAGCATTACTTCAAGAATAAAGACAGTTTTCATGGAAATTCAACAAGTGGATTTTTACAAATAATGTTAAATTACTGCCCCATCTTTCTTGGTGATTATTTAACTATTGTCTTAAATATTGAGTACCCCTAGACTATTTTTATGTGCTATTATGGCATCTTATGACCATATTTTTATGGCTAGAAAATATTAGAGTAGCCTTGTACTCACACACATACATTAATAGCAATACAGACTCCTTACCCTGACCCTGTTTAGAGGTCCATATGAACAACCCAGCTAAACCATATCACTTCCAGAAAGATTTTGTTATAATGTAGCTTTGTAGCCACCAGTAAAATTAAAATAATTTTTTGTAAAGTAGCTGAAATTAAAAGGTAATCACTTATGGGCACTTCTGTTCCTAGGAATTGTGCGATACATATTTTTACATGCACATTTTCAAATATAGGTGATGTATTAATTAGCCTTATGAATAGATGACAGATTTTTGTCATTAGAGAACATTATTTTAAAGAGGTTTTTCTTTGTTTGTTTTTTTCTTTGTTTTGTTTTTGAGGAGTGGGAAAGGAATGCAGTTTACCGGATTAGAAAGCTGTAGTTCCTACATAAGTGGAATATTGCTCTCTGTGTTGGAAAATATCAGTGTAAAAAATGAGATCAAAATGCTTTTTGTTCCAGAAAACATAAATGAGCAAATAGCTATAAAATCTTAGGACTGCATGAGAAACCAATTTGAAATTTGAACAACAGAGAGGATATCCATTATTCAAATTGCTTTCACTAGACAAGTATAAAATTTATTTGATATAAACATAATTTCTGAAAGGTAGCTAAGAATTTCCCTTTTCAAATGAAAAATGAAACTCGATCCCCAGAGCATTTGCATAGTGTGGTCTTATATTATTGCATTATCTGTACTTTTCAAGTTTTGTGTATCAATTGATAGAATGAAAATGAATATAAATATATTTTTCTTGGTAAGACCATATTTAATAGTGATTTTATGCATAAGACGTCTGTTAACAACAATGGAAGCTCTTATTCAAAGCAACAAAATCCCAACACCTGAGGCAATCTGTACATATCTTTGTTCTTTGCTGAAGGAGCCTACATAAAATATGTATGTAATTAATATATAATTTAATACTATTCACCAAACTATTGAAGCAACACTCAAATGAATCAAAAACATTAAACCAGGAGGAAAAGAAAAGAAAGAAATCAGGTGTCAAGTCAAGTGTGGATAAAGCATGCAGTTTGATGGTTGTGAAGAGAGAAAAATTGGTTAAAAAAAAAAAAAAAAACTAAATCAAAAACCTGTGCATGAAATTGTAGACTCTTTTCTAAAAGGGGGAAAAAAAGTTTTACTGGTGAAACTTACTTGAAAGAAAAAAAAATCAACTTTCTAGAAATTTCCTTAAGGCCACACAGCAAATAGGGAAACACTCAGTCATGAAAATCTTCTAAATTTCAGTAAGAACAGTGACAGTCTGTGGCATTTGAGATATGAACTACTCACTTTTCCTTGAGCCACATGCATGTGTTATGGAAGCTGTAGCCTGGATGCTATACTCTGAGAAGATATAACCAAGAACACAAGAGGTTTCTTTCTCTCTTCTCTAAAATCCCAGCCTAGGGCTATGGTTTCACCATGAGATATGACTGACATTTCTCAATCTCCTAGTCTCATGCTTCAGAGGCCCAATTCCAGGAATGTATAGCAAGAGAATCAGAGGAAAAAGGCAAAAAATACTGGGGACCCATTTGCCCATGCTCCAGCTTACTTGTAGGGCTGAAGTTCCATGCCAGAATGGCATGCTACTCACTCCACACTACCCACCTATAGAGTAAGGGTATCACTCTAGGGAAAGCAGGTTCCTATTCCCAATTCTAGCACATTGCAGGGCTGCTTCTCAGAGAAAAATGCAGTTATAGGAAAAAGAGCTGTGCAGCCAAGTCTGAGGGGACTGACTTTATTTGGAATAGATCTTGGAGAAGTCCATGTCTAACAGTGATGTAAAATTCAATGGAAATCTTGGTTGAGGACATTTAGGAGGAGACTGGTAGTGCTATGATTCCAGTAAAATGCTAGAGCAGCAGCAGTTTAATACAGAATACCAGGAAGAGTTGTAGCCAACAATAGTCCTCTTAAGATCATACTCAATTCTGGGGACCAGAAGGACAGTTCACATATACTAGGCTCCATCTAGTCAGGATCAGCCATAGCAAGAAATGGAATAAACTTGAACACATTCCTCCAAACCTACACAGGACCATCAACACAGGGTAGAAGTCTCACTGGTGCAAGGGCTTAAACACAACCTCTGACTAAACATTTACTGAACTATAGGTTACTGTGACTCAGATGTGACTCTGATTAAGCCAGACTTAAAAATAAAATCATTAGCAGTGTAGAAAACTGTGTGCATACTCAAGGCTGTATTTTATCAGAATATATCAGAGAGAGATCCCCCAAGCTACCAGTCTCTGCATGAACATGGGACAAAAAATTATAAACTCACTGAACTTTGTGATGGTACCCTCCAAGCCACAACATATCCAATGATAAAGGACAAAAATTTCACAGAATAAGGGTGCATTTGACCAATAATTAACTTATACTGATTAAAGATAAACACTAGGTAGCCAAGCTAAAAGATAAAAGCAAGGTGAAAAAATGTAAATAGTGACATCAGAGATTTCACATGGTAGTAGAAATAAATTTTTTAGGATTAATTCAACCAAGTAACTAAACAAACAATACTTAACTAAGTAAATAGTAACAAAAATAACTGTTCCTGCATCACAGGCTATCATTATTATGGAGTTGCTACATTATATTAATTAATTTTCCCAGTTTTTAACAACAACAAAAAAACATAACACTTGGAAAAAAAATGAGGAAAGTGTAACACATTTGCAGGGGGCAATATAGGCAGTAGAAACTGCCATTGACGAGTCCCAGATGGTAGATGTTAAGATTTCAAAGAAGCTATTATAAATATATTCAAAGAACTAAAGAAAACTATGCCAAAAGAATTATAAATAGGCCTTATAACAATATCTCATTAAATACAGAATATCAAAGAGATAATAATTGTACTAAGGAACCAAATGAAAATTCTGGAGATGAAAAGCCCAGTAAGCAGAATGAGAAATTTACTGGAGAATTTAACAATAGATGTGAGCTGGAAGAAGGAAGAATCAGTAAAATTGAAACTAGATCAATAGAGATTCTGTCATCTGAACAACAAAAAGAAAAATGAATTAAGAATAAACATAGCCTCAGAGAAATAGGGGACACCATTAAGCATGCCAACATATATAAAACAGGGATACCAGAAGGAGGGGAGGCAGAGAGAGAAAGAGATAAAAAAAATATTCTAAAAAATAAGGGATCAGTGCTTTCCAAATTTGATAAAGACATTGTAATATATATGTTTAAAAAACTCAGTGAACTCCAGTTTTGGTAAAACAAACAAACAAAAAAAAGGGGTTCATACCCAGACACATCAAATTGAATTACCTGTCCATTTAATGCCTAGATACACAAAACCTACCAAGCCTAAGCCGTGAAGAACTAGAAAATCTAAATAGAAATATATCTAGTAAACAGATTGATTCGGTAATAACAAACCTTCTGACAAAGAAATGTTAGTTCAAATTTAACTGAATTTTACCAAACTTTTAAAGAAGAATTAATAGCAATCCTTTGCAAATTTTTTCCCAAAAACCAGTGAGAAGAGAACACTTCCTAACTCATTCTATGAGGCCAACCTTGCCCTGATACTAAAGAAAGATAAAGACACTACAAGAGGGGAGGAGAAACCTAAACTAAAGCTTCTTATCTTCTATGAACATTAATGTAAAAATCCTCAACAAAATACTAGCAAACAGACTTCAGTAGCATAATAATAGGATTACACAGTACGACCAAGTATGATTAATTTCTGGGATGCAAGGATGGTTCAACATATGAAAGTTGATCTGTGTAATACACCACACGGATAGAATAAAGGAAAAGAAACATATGACCATCTCAATAGATGCAGAAAAAGCGTTTGACAAAATTCAACATTCTTTCATTGTAAAACACTTAACAAACTAGGAACAGAAGGAAACCGCATCAACATAATAAACACTGTATGTGAAAAACCGCATACGTCATACTCAATGGTGAAAGACTAAAAGCTTTTTTCTTTCAGTCAAGAATAAGGGCTAGGAACAAGATAAAGAACAAGACAATGCCTGCTGTCACTCCTTCTATTCAATATAGTACTGAAAGCTCCAGCCAGATTAGGCAAGAAAAAAATAAAAGTTATCCAGATTATAAAGGAAGCAGTGAAATTGTCTGTTTACAGATGAAATGATCTTAGATGTAGAATACCCTAAAAATTCCACTAAAAACTGTTAGGAATAATAAACTAATTAAACAAAGTCACAGGATTCAAAGTCAGCACAGAAAAATCAGTTGCATTTTGTACATTAATAATGAGCAATCTGAAACGGAAAGTAGGAAAGCAATTCCATTTATGGTAACATCAAAAGAAATTAAATACTTAAGAATTAACTTAACCAATGAGGAAAAAAAATTTTACAATAAAAAGTACAAAACATTTCTGAAAGAAATTAAAGAAGACTTATGTCTTTTTAATGGGAAAATATCCCACGTCCATGGATAGAAAGACTTAATATTATTAAGATTTCAATACTACCCAAAACCATCTACAGATTCAATGTGATCTCAGTCAAAACCCCAGTGATTTTTTTCTTCACAGAAATAGAAAAATCCATTCTAAAATTCATGTGGAATCTCAAGAGACCCCAAAAAGGCAAAAAGAAAAAAAAAATCCTTAGAAAGAACAAAATTGGAAAACTCATACTTCTTGATTTCAAAACTTACTACAAAGTGATAATAACTTTAAAAGCGTGGTATTGTCATAAAAATGACAAATAGAGCAATGCAATAGAACAGAGATTCAAGAAATAAACCCTAGCATATCTGTCCAAATGATTTTTAACAGTATACTAAGACCATTCAATAGGTGAAAAGACAGTCTTTTTAATACGTAGTGCTTGGAAAACTGGGTATCCGCATGCAAAAGAATGAAGTTGGGCCCTTACCTAACACCACATACAAAAATTAACTCAAAATGGATCAAAGACCTAAATGGAAAACCTAAATGTTTAAAACTCTTAGAAGAAAACATAAGACAAAACCTTTGCAGCATTGAACTTGGAAATGATTTCTTGGATAAGACACCAAATCTAGAAAGAGAACAAAAGAAAAAAATAAACAAACTGGACTGGATAATTTTTAAACATTGTGCAACGAAAGACACTATGAAAAAAATAAAAAGGTAACCAAGTAACCAACAGAACAAGAGAAATTATTTGTACACCATGCATCTGATAAAGGAGTAATATCCAGACCACATAGAAAACATCTAAAACTCAACAGCAACAAAACAGCCCAATTCAAAAATGGGCAAAGGATTTAAATAAACTACTAATTATCTTAAAGAACCTAGAATACTATAATTTATAAGCGGTTTTATAAATAATAGGGTTATATAGCTGAGTTTTGCTAGAGATAAAATTCTTCAGAATAATACCCAGACAAAAATATTGCTTACTAAATCCATCACCAGAGCATGCCTGTTTCATATTCCATGATCTACCCCTTCTTCCTCTACTATAGTCACCGGGCTCCCCATATCCACCACTTGAATGTCCATCATCTTTCTGACATCAGGGTCTCTCTGTATGTGCAATTTTTAGTCTTTGAGATAACCCCTTCCAGTTACCTTTTCCTTTTAGCCCAATTAACTCCAATGTATTCTTTGGATATTACCTCCTAATAAATAATAAGTCAATGAACTTCTATGTTATAGAAAATTATAATTTTATATTTCAGTGATTTATATAAACATGCCTTCCCCCTACCTTATCCAATGAAAAGAGAGAAGGTATCACCAAAACATTTTGTCCCCCACCTTTTAGCACAATATTTGGTATGCAGTGGACACTCAGTAAATATTAGTTGAAATAATACTTCAAACTAGGGAATGAATGAGGAGCAAATGGATTGTATCAATCATTATCATAGTCTCTCACTTCACTTCCATTTGCTTGTTTCCTCCCCCCTTCTGGTATATTTCTAATATACTACCATATTATTGAAAGTGCCTTCTCATTTTATCACAGAATTATGTATTTCTTTTTTGTAAACATACCATACACAACTGTATGAAGAAAATTCCACTTTTAAATAACCTGAAAATCCCAACATTTGAATGACTTAGGAGTCAGATTTTTTCTTTGCTATTTCTATTGCCTGAACCCCATAATGGTATATTCTCTCTATGATTTTAAATTTGGATTTTGTGTTCAAGTTAATCTGTATTTTATCTGTGGGTATCATATGAAGCCTATGTTATACATTTACTTGATGAATTATTTTATGAACCATATTTTATATCTTTATTCATCAATTTTTTTTTCAATTTCCTTCTATGTGTCTTATTTTCATGAGTATTTCCTTAAATCTTTTGCCCATTTTTTCCTTTTCTTTTCGATTTTCAGGAATTTTTGTATTACTAAAAATATTTAATTGACAAATAAAAATTATATACAGCCAAGGTATAGAGGATAACAATTTGGTTTACATAAACATTATGTAATGATTACCACAATCAACTTGATTAACAAATGCATCACCATCTATAGTTACTGTTTGTGTGTGTAGTGTGTGTATGTGTGTACATGCACATGTATGTGTATGTGGTAAGGATACTTAAAATCTGCTCTTTATTAAATTTTGAGTAAACAATGCAGTATTATGAACTGAAGTAATCATATTGTGCATTAGATCCCAAGAACTTAACTCATCTTATAACCGAAAGTCTGTACCCTTTGATAAACTTTTTCCGTTTCTTCCATCCCACAGCCCAAGGCCACCACTGTTCTATTCTTTGCTTCTGTAAGTTCAACTTTTTCAGAGTACACATGTTAAGTGACTCATACTGTATTTATCTTTTTGTGGCTGGTTTATTTCACTTCGTGTAACATCCTCCAGCTACAACCGTGCATGGCAAATGGCAAGATTTCCTTCTTTTTTAAATGGACTAAACGTTTAAATTTAAGATCTATAATTGTAACATTGGCCTTGGCAAAGATTTCTTGTACATGACACCAAAAGTACAGGCACAAAAGCAAGAGACAAGTGGGACTACAAACTAAAAATCTTTTATACAGCAAAGGAAACAATTGCCAGAGTGAAATCATAGTTAACAATAATTTATTATAATGTTTCAAAATACCTAGAAGAGAAGAATTGTAATGTTCTCAACACAAAGAAAAGATAAATGTTTGAGGTGATGGATATCCCAATTACCCTGGCAATATTACCTACATTACTGACAAACCATAACAGACATATCAACTTATTTTACACATGTGGCTTTGGAAAACAAATGCCTTATTATTTTAATTATTTTAATAAAAATTTGTATCCTGAGATGAATATAGATTCACAGATAGTTGTGAAAAATAATATAGATCCCGTGTGCCTTTTACCCAGTTTCCCCAGTGGTGTGTACCATCTTGAGAAACTGTGGCATGGTATGCAACCAGGAACTGACATTGATATAGTTAAAACACAGAACATTTCCGTCAACATAACTATCCCTCATGTTGCCCTTTTATCGCCATAACCCTCTCCTTCTCACCCTCTCGTTAACCCCAGCAACTACAGATACGTTCCTTATTTCTATAATGTTGTCAATACAACAATTCTGTATAAATGGAATCATACATTATTCAACCTTTTATGACCAGCTTTTGTGATTCAGCATATTTATTTGGTGAATTGTGAAGATTGTTGTGTGTTGCAACAGGTTGTTTTTTCTTTTCTTATTACTGAGTATTATTCTATGGTGTGGCTATACCACACATTGTTTAGCTATTAGCCTTCTGAAGACCATCAAGATTATTTCCAATTTAGAGGATATTATTAATAAAACTGCTAAAAATATTTATGTACAAGTTTTTACATGAACGTAAGTCTTCATTTTTTTGGGATAAATGGCCAGAAGGAAAATTCCTGTATTGTAAAATACATGTATGTTCTTTTGTAAGGAAACCATTACATTGTTTTACTGTGTTACTATACTATTTTACATTCCTGCTGTTAACCATAATCCAGTTTCTCTACATCCTTGTTAGCATTTTGTGTGGCTAATACATATATATAAGGCATTCTGATAGGCATATAATTATATCTCATTGTGATTTTAATTTTAAATTATCTAATGACTGTTAGTGTCGAACACATTTTCATGTACTTATTTTCCCTCTGTGTGTCCTCTTTGGTGAAATGTCTCTTTGTATCATTTTTACATTGTTGAATTAAGCTATTTATTTGCTTATTACTATTGGTTTTTAAATATTTTTTAAAAGATCTCGATGCTAGTCCTTTGTTAAATATGAGAATTGCAAATATCTATAAGCATGATTGGTCTGGAGTTTTGCTTTTTGTACTATCCTTCTCTGATTTGAAATTAGGGTAAAACTATTAATAGCTTCATAAAATGAATTAGGAAGTGTTACCGCTTCTATTTCTTCAAAGAAATTGTGTAGTATTGGCTTATATTATTCCTTAAACATTTGGTAGTGTTATCCAGTGAAAATATGTGGCTCTGGAGATTTTCCTTGGTAAAGTATTTTTTTAAATAGAAATTTAATCTTCTTGTAGGAAAATTCCTATTTCAGTTTCATGTGTTATTTGATTTCCCTTGAAACTTGCTTTTTAGAGAATTATTTAACAGTGTGTAGTTTAATTTCTAGGCTTTTGGAGATTTGACTGTTATCTTTATGTGATTGATTTCTAGTAATCAGATAAACTCTGCATGGTTTCATTTTTTTAAAATTTCTTTTTGTTTTACGGCACAGAATACAACCCATCTTCATATATGTAAGCACCTGAAAAGAATGTCTATCCTGTTGCTGTTGGTTAAAGTGTTCCATAAATGTCAATTTGACACTGTTGCTTACTGGTGTTGTTATGATTTTCCAATTGTTCTGTCAATTGTTGGTGCCAGCGTGTTGAGATTTCCAACTTCCATTTTGTGTTTGTTTATATCAACTTTTGTTTCACAAATTTGAGTCTCTATTGTTTGGTGAATACACATTTGGAATTGTATGTCTTCTTGATGGATTGACAGTTTTATAATTACATAATCTTTCCCTGTTGTTATTTTATTAACTCTAATGTCTGTCTTATCTAATATTAATATAATATTTTTCTTTTGATTAATGTTTTCATGCTATATTTTTGTCTACTATTTTATTTTAAACTGGCCAATATCATTTTTTTTGAAGTGAGTTTCTTATAGATAGCATATAGTTGGGTCAAATGTTTAACTCACTCTGCCAATCTCTGTCTTTTAATTGGTATGTGTATCCCATTTACATTTAATATAATTATTGATCTATTAGGGATTAAGTGTGCCATTTTAATGTTTTTAATATTCTGTTTATCGTCTTCTTTTGTAGTTCATTTATTTTCCTTTCTCTGCTTCCTGTTGGTTTCTTGAATAGTGTTTATAATTTCATTTTATCTATAGTATTTTTGATTGATATCTTTGTATATCTTTTATTAATGGTTGCTCTAGATATTAAAATATATATATATAACTTTACAACTGCTTATTTATCTGTAGTCATTTCACCAGTTCTAATGAATTATAGAAACCTTATATCTCTACATTCCTTTGCCCTCTCCACTTTGTAAAATAGGTATTACAAATATTTTATCTCCATATAAATAACTACTTTGGACTATATTATAATTTTTTATTCAACCACTAACAAAATTTAGGAAACTAAAAAGGAAAAGAAAACTCCCTATACACATATTTTTGTATACCATGTTCTTTCTGCTATTTTAATATTTCAAAATTCCTTCTTTTTTGTTTCTTTCATGTTTAGAGAATTTTAATCATTCTTTTTGGCCAGGTGTGCTGACAAAAAAAACCCATAATTTTTCTTCATCAAAGATCTCTTCATTTTCCCTTCATTTCTGAAAAATAACTTTGCCAGATTTAGAATCCTGGGTTGAATGTTCTTCCTTTAAGCACTTTTTGAGCTCTGTGCCACTTCTTTCTGTCCTGTATGGTTTCTGATGAGAACTCCATTCTTATTCAAGTAGTTTTTCCAATTTATATAATGTGCTACATGTCTCTCTAACTGCCTTCAAAATGTTTTGTTTGTTTTAATTTTCAGAAGTTTAAGTATGATGTTTCTTGACATGAGCTACTTTTGATTTACTTTGAGGTTTGCTCAGCTTCTTGAATCTATAAATTTTTGCTTCCTCCAAATTTTCAAAATTTTTAGCCATTATTTCTTTGAATACTTTTCAGCCCCATTTTCTTTCTCCTTCCCTTTTCAGACTCTGAAGACATGTTAACTCATTTGTTATAGTCCCAGCCTCTCAATGCTCAATGCTGTTTTTTTTTCTTTATTCTATTTTCTCTCATGTTCATATTGAGTAATTTCTGTTATTTTAACTTCAATTTCACTCATTCATTTCTCTCTTTTCTCTGTATCTTCTGTTCTCCTTTTAGGCCCATCCACTGTGTGTGTGTGTCTGTTTAAATTTCAGTCACCATATTTTTTCATTCATAAAATTTTCATTTGGATTTTTTTAAATATCTTCTTTTTTTGCTGAGGATTTCTATTTTTTTCATTTGTTTCAAGCATTTTTTACATCGCTATTGAAGCATTTTTATTATGGTTGCTTTAAAATCTTTGTCAAATAATTCTAACATCTCTGTCATCACAGTGTTGACATCTATTCACTGACTTTTTTTGTTCAGTTTGAGATCTTTTGACTCTGTACAAGTGATTTTTATTGAAAACTGGAAATTTTTATATTATATCATAAGACTCCAGATTTTATTTAAATCTTCTGTTTTAGCTAGTTTTCTTTGACACCGCTGTTACAGCAGGAGGAGGGCATTGCCTTATTACTGTCAGGTGGAGGCAGAAGTCCATGTTCTCCATGGAGCCACCACTGATACCCAAGAGATGGTGGCTCTTCATTACTGCTAGGCAGGTGTGGGAGTTCTGGCCTCCCCATGTGGTATCCAATGATAATATGGTGGGATAGCCTTGTCACTGCTAGATCACAAAAGTTCTTACTATCAGAACACTTCTGATACCACCCCAGTAAAGAGATGGAGGCTTTCTAACTTCCGTGGAGGTGTGAAAATCTAAGCTTCTCATGCAGTCTCCATTGACTGCTCATGGGGGGTTCATTACCAACTAACAGGGGGAAAATGTTTATTTTATCTCTTAGGAAGTAGAGTTCTACTGTCATTAAACTGTTTTTTTAAATTATCCATCTTGTTTCATTATGTTTGTTTTTATGGGTAAGGTATATAATAATGTGCAATAATACTTTCTTTTGCCATAGTTACAAAAGTTTCCATAAGAACAGTATAAACGTACCATTCTGATGTCCTGATATGGAGAAGTATAATTAGAAGCATAATTAAACCACAGGGCTACTTGCCACTGCTTGATCCATCACTGAGTTCAACCCAAGGTCAAAAGTTCGCGTGGACTGTTCACAGTCAGTGACTGGGTATACTGAGATATTAATACGTGCTCATTCCTGCAAGCTGCCAAGAATCTTCCAAAACAGTGACTTTGGCTCAACAACTCCCAGTTGGCCTGGTCAAACGTTTCTTGGAACTGTGTTGTACTATGGGATTCTTCTTTTCAAATTCTCTTTCCTTCCCCTTCTCCTTTCACAGGTGTCAGACCTACATCATGGTCTGAAGGCTCCCTTGGCTTCCTTTGTTGCCCTCTACTTTAGCCATGAAGGAGTGTCCCTTCAAGTATCTTTGACAGTTAATGAGGGACCCATTGTGAAAATGAGAGATTTTGGTTTTTGAGGTCTACTTCATAAAGGACACAACCTAACACAAATTCCCTTTACCATAATTGTGTTCATGTGAAAAATGAATCAGTTGACTGCAAAAGATTAACTAATAAGAATGCAAGTAGTTGAGAATTCAGAAAACTATCATGAATGTTGTAAACAGTGTTTTAACTTTGAGGAATACTGCTTTAAGGCATTCAGAAAGCACTGGAAAAATATACCTTGCTACTACATTTGTTTCAGTTACATTAATATTGATGACAGAATATTCAGATATTCATGTGGTTTTAGATAGACCTCAAATTCTTTGAACTACTCTCATCAAAAGATAAAGTCTAATTCCTTTCCCATTGAATATGGAGGGCTTCAGGAATTTTTATTTTAAATAAAGAGAATGAGACAGAAGTGCCAATGGGTGACTTTTGAAATTAGGCCATAAAAGGCAATGCCATTTCTGTCTAGTTCTTTCTTGAGATATGGGCCTTGGGAGCCCTGATTCTACATATAAGAAATTCGGTGATCTCAAAGCCACTATCCTGAAGAAATCATGTGGAGAGATCACATAGAGATTTAAAGAGAAATCCCAGATGTCTAGCTCACTCACACTCAAATGTTTGAGTCTTCCCCGGACATTTGAGTGACCTTTCAGATGATTCCAATGTCCATCTTTTAAGCCACCACAGCCAATGACAAGTGGATCAGAAACAAGCAGCATCCAATAAGGCTGCCCAGATTCCTAAGCACATTAACTGCTGTTGCTTTAAGGCACTAAGAGTTGAGGTGCTTTGTTACGCAGTAATACATTTCCGCAACTATTAGACATCTGGATCTTGCTCTTTTATGCTTTGGTGTAAGGTTTGAATATGGTTTGTCCCCTTCTAAAGTCATGTTGAAATTTGGTTAACATTGTAGTGGTATTGGGAAGTGGGACCTAATGGGGAGTGTTTGTATCATGGGGAAGATCCCATTGATAGATTAATATTTCTTGAGGAAGTGAGTGATTTCTTGCTCTTGTGGGAATGATTTAGTTCCTGAGAGAGCAGGTTGTTATAAAGGAGCCCAGCCTTTCCTGCATGTCTCTTTGCATGTGCCCACTTGCTTTTCTGCTTCTCCTTCCTGTCTTAATGCAGCATGTGGTCTTCACCAAAAGCCAATCAGATGCCAGTGCCACGCTTTTGGACTTCCCAGGCACCAGAATTGTGAGGTAAATAAACCTCACACCTCTTTTCTGTATAAATTAGCCAGTTTCAGGTCTTCTGTTATAGCAACATAAAACAGACTTAAAAGATCCCCTCCCAATCCCCAGTAGATACCTTATTTAATTTATTTTTGAAATCATTCTAGAGTAAAGGTAAGAGGATAACTTTATTGAAGTTTTGGGATCAACTGCATATAATCAAGCCCCCAGATCCTGAGTATAGCATTTGATAAATGTATTTCTTCATGTTAAATTCAAGCACTATAAATGAAACTAGTAAGAAAGATAATAAATGTAGCATGGAAAATGGATTTAACAAATTTACCAATCTGTAGAAATGTGAAACCCAGCATCCAGTTTCATTTTATACAATATTCAAAAAGCAGGATCTGGAACTATAGTATGCTCTTTAAACATAAGGCAATCAATAATATGTGAAGGACTGTATTATCTCAGTAGGAGACTGTAAGGTTCGAATGTTAAAAAAAAAAAAAAAAAACCACACAGGAACAAAGTTCTATTATCATATCAACCACAGAATTGTCAAACCTATCATCAGAACAATTTACATCAGAACCTTTACAAACCTATCATCAGAACAATTGTCTTTTCCAGATTTTTGAGCAAAATGGTGTTTGAAAGCAAACAGAGAGGAAAAATGTTAATAATGTCACTCTATGGGCAGTTTCAAATATATCCAATTTTCATTTTCCCTTTGTGAAACTGACAACTACTATGTTTAATCAGGCCAAGAACTTAATAAATGTCAGCTTGACTAATTAAGTTTTTATCCCTTGCATTTGAAATATTCCTTTACCTCTCAAATTAAAATAAAAATAGTTATACATCTCTTTTAAATATAATTGTCGATTATTGAAAATAATATAATGACACAAGGAAAGTATAATTGAAATTTAATTTGCTGACCTGTAATATATTTATTAAATGAAATGAATATAGGTGCAATAAACTTAAATTTTAAAAAGTGCTTCATTTTCTGAGAGCTCCTTAGTGACAGAAGCTAAATTAAATAAAAATATTAATGTTCTCAACCCAGAAAAACAGGGTCATAAATTTCTTTGCATACTCTATTCAAGTATTGCAAGTAATGCCCTGAAAGCCAGTCCACTCATAAAAGACAGCAAAAATGAATCCATGGAATGATATGTATACTAGAAACATGCAATAGTGAAAATGCCAAATTAATTTAGAAATTTAAAATCTCAGTGAATCTGAACATACCTTAATGCACTTAATGCACATTTAACTTAGGATTTGTTTAAGAATCATGTAACACCATTTTGAGTTTTCCTTATACATACATTTGAAGTGATGATGGGATAATATTGAGATTCAAAGAAGGTTATTGCTGATATGGCTGTTTTTATTTCTGAGGTCTTCACAAATTGTGTCTTTATTTTCTTCCTTTTCTTTCATACTCTTCTTCATTGGTTAATTGGCTAGTGTTTTTTATATGCCTTCTTTTTCCCTCTTAACAGGCTCAAGAGCTATGAGATATAACCTACTGTCAAGGAAATATCAACATATTGATTTAGTCAATGAGTAAATAGGCATCTGAATATAAAAGGGGAGGTCAGAGAAAATAAATCAAATGAGGGTAGAATCAGAGATGATTGAGTGGAGGAGGTAGACAGCAGTGCCGGTCCAGTAGTCTAAGCAGAGTAAGGCAAAAGAAGGGCTGAGAAAACAAATTAGTCAAATTCTGAAGCGGTGGAGAAAGAGAATGACAGAGGCAGTGCTTAGAAAAGATTCAAGCTCCAAGGAAGAAAACCTCATGGAATAAATAACAGTTGAGTGGGACCTTGAATAACAGATATGAAAGTAATTAGCACAGAGTAAGACCTATTCAAATTTTGCTGACCGTCCATTCAAAATATTATTTGTTGCAAGGTAATTGGACTGGATTGAGGAAAGAAGATATTTTAAGGATAAAAATATGAGGAACATACCCAGAGACAATGAGGTCGGAGGACTGAGAAGCTGAGTCAGATGATAAGCCTGGGAAAGACTACAGGAAATTTGACAGTCACGCCAAATGTTTGGAGTAGAGGTAACTGATGATGAGGGGACACTATTGGCATTCACAAGTCTCGGTGTGATTTCAATGTGACGGGTGTTTCTTAATCTCAAAGACAGAAAAATGACAATGGAAAAAAATAGTGATTCCTCAAATAGAGCTTCTCCCCAGAGTCACTTTGCCCATTTAGATTCTCTTGTCGATGCCTTTGTGAGGCATCAGGAAGTTGGAGTCAGATCTTATGAGATATGATGTAAGTGTGCTCGTTAGAAATGTCATTTCCCTTATCATTAAGTGCAGGGATGATGTCAGGTGGGAATTAAAAGATGTAATCCCAAAGAGAAAATGTTTTTTAAGACCTATATTTTTCATGGGTTAAATGCTGATATGCCTTGAGATCTGTCTGGCAATTAAAATAGGAGCTTTGATACAATATGTCAACCTCTTGGCTGTACAAGAGTGGAAATCTTCCAAGGAAGTTGCCCGAGCTATTTTATTTAACAGTATGCAAAGTTTGCTATCCTTTAAAATACAAAATTTCCTCTATTCCTCAAAGCAGATATATTTCCTAGCTATTATATAATAGATGCTTTCTCAGTCTGAAATAGCACTGCTCTAGTTTGTAGGCGAAAGGGGAAGCAGTGACATACTATTAATATTTTAGCTCTGTGGAACAGCTCAGGTGGCACTTGGCTGACACCTATTGGAATAGTCACAAAGCTTTTCATGCTCCAGTGGCCTAAGGGGAAATTTGCTAGGGGTTCAGCACCAACTCTGTCTCATTTATTTTCCTTAGCAACACCTGTTTTCTTTTCCATCACAGCCCAGTCTCTCTAAGCATTGTGTTGAGCCAGGGATTTGTATAGGTTGGCCTATCATCAATAGGTTAACCTATGTTGAATTGCTCAAAGAGGACAGGTAAGTCTTTTACCCTGGCAGATAAATTTACTTCCTTTGCAAACTCCTGAGACTTTTTTTTTTTTTTTTGTCATTTTTAAAATAAACCCTAAGGTATGAACATTTCAGAGGGGCTTGGTCAGCATTTCTGTTGAGATAAGCAAGCAGGTTACCAAAGGAATATAATTCATTTACCCATTCACTCAACCATTTGTGTAATAAGCATGCATATCAGAGCTCACAAACTAGTGACCAATGAGCTGCATTCAGACCCCAAACATATTATTAATCACCTATTACATTTTAATTTAATGATTCCCTAAAATCTTTGAATAGAAAAATTTCATCTAAGAATCTGTATTTCAGGAATCTCCAGAAAAACCAGAAGATCTGGTGACACAGTCTGGATTCCTGAAGGGAAATAATTGGCTGGAGCTCAGGACAGGCTATTTCTACCTGTGCGTCCCTGTGGGCTTCCACATTTACCCCATCTTCCCTCTCCTCTCAATTCCCCATTTAGTTTACAGCAGGCATTTTTCAAGCAAGTATTCAACTGTGTTATGTTTCTGACCTGGAACATGTAGGCTTTAGAGAGCTTTGCTAGAAAAGAATACATTTTTAGCATGGGAAAATAAATCCTCTTAGTTGAAGGAGGAGCAGTGTATTACTCTATGTGCCTGTGGTGTGGGTGATAGTTACTGAGTACAGTAGGTTTCTGCTAATGGCTCCATTTTATTTTCGAAAGGGAGGAAAAAAGAGTTTGCCCAATTATTATTAAAGCCTTTTAACAGATTCCTGATCTACAGGAATAGCTTCTGGTAGCCCAAATCATACTTTTCTACCTAGTGCCCATCGAAAACACAAGGAGACAGATACAGACCCAAACTAAGACAACCAGATTCTCTATCTTAGGCATCTGGACATGGATTTCAAAGCTCCTCCATGTGTGCATGTGACAAGAACTATAATCTCAGTTTACACGAGGCAGCTATATTTTACAAAATGGATCAAATAGCAAGACATCCAGTCTTCAGAGAGGGGCAACAATAGTGACAAATGAAGCAGATTCTCAGAGAGAAATACAACTGAGAAATAAAATTTTGAAGACTTTTTAGTTGCTGTTTTTTTTTTTTTTTCTTTTCTTTCCTTGAATTTCAAGAGATATCCATGTATATTTCAAATGAATCCCCGCTTTGGTCTGCCTAGCTTGATCTCCATTACTTAAAACCAGTGTGATCTAAACTATTACAATGGAAAAAGAAAAAATCTGTTGCACTGACGTGCTAGCAAAAAACAGACAATGATCTTGACATTCTTCATCACCCATCAAACTTACAGGATAAGGAAAACAATGCAAATTCATCTTGTTTGTTTGTCTAAAATCTCTTTGGTTTTCTAAAATAAAGCCACATTCTGTACTATACATATTTATAATTTTAAGTATGCAGAATTATAAATCATTATAGGTTTATTATTGCTATGTTATTCTGTTTTATTGTTTGCTTCTGTTAGTTTGAATGTTATCTCTCCTAAATTTAAATGCAGCAAGTCAGAGCCATAAATTAATATTTATCATATTAGAATTCCAGTAATAGATGCAGTGATATTGAATATTTCCAGGATGTTTTTTAAAAATCTCCTTCTGAGAAAGTAGTTTGAGTCAGTCTTTTTTCATAATATAAAAGAAAAAAAAAAGCTTTCTCATTAATGAATTATTTTGCATATGAAATCCATGCAGTCCTGGTATGGGAACCATAAAGATTATCGAGATAGGAATAATGCACTAAATTGAAGAGATATTCAGCTCCAGTGACTATTTATTTAAACCAACCTTCAAATGCTTTACTATAATGTAGCAAGAGGGACCATGCCTTAAACTTCTTGGTGTCTTTTTTTTTTTTTTAACTTCAGATAAATCTTACCTTTTAGCAACTTACTATATAAATAGACATGGAAGAGCAACTTAATTAATATAACAGCAAATCAGCATATATTTAGAAAACACAAAATATAGTTTACAAAATGATCTTTTTTCACAGTATTTTAATGAAAGATATTTTACTATCAGCCCTGCACTCACTGTGTCTAGAGACAGGTACAGTCAAGATACCTACCTTGACTGCAGGCTGCTAGGTCATATTAAAGCAGGAATAACAATTTAGTCATTGTCCTTTTTATTCAGGCACCACCAGTATGTATAACCTATTTTTTTAAGGTGGTGAACAAGGGAATTATCTTTATCTCTATTCCTTCTCTATTTTTAAGGATGATAATTACAGCTAAAAATTGCTCTCCTTTTTATTAC
>CAUYRT010100794.1:0-39692 GCA_963574885.1 Lepilemur ruficaudatus | reverse complement strand
TGAGCAAGAGTGAGACCCCGTCTCCACTAAAAATACAAAGAAATTAATTGGCCAACTAAAAATATATAGAAAAAATTAGCCAGGCATGGTGGCACATGCCTGTAGTCCCAGCTACTCAGGAGGCTGAGGCAGGAGGATTGTCTGAGCTCAGGAGTTTGAGGTTGCTGTGAGATAGGCTGACGCCACAGCACTCTAGCCCAGGCAACAGAGTGAGACTCTGTCACAATCAAAAAAAAAGAAAAGTATTTATTCATATATCCAACAAGTATTTGAATGCTTACTAGGTGCTGGCACTGTGCCACGCAGGCCCCAAGGACATGGAGAACTAGAGCAGGTCCCTGAATGTCTGCTCAGGACCCATGTTCCAGGATACACCAACTAGAACTATGTAAAATGTAACATGCACATAAACAAAGATGATTTAGATTAACACCAAAATTGATAAACCTAGCTAAAAAGGGTTCCTATGTATTTACTCAGCCTTCCCACTCTGTTTTATAACTTTTTACTTAAACTTGCAAATTCTGAACTACAATAAAAAGCTAGCTACCTTTGAGATGTTCTCCTCTGTAGGTTTTTTTGTTCCTTTGTTTCACGTCTAAGGCTTCACTGGGGCAATTTCTTCAGAATTCAAAGATCCACCTATTGGAACTAGTATCTGTAGACTGTCCAGTAACCAGGAGTGATAATTCTGAATTATGTTGGCCTGAGATTTGGCACACTCTTACCTCCCAAATATAAGATATAACTTAAGCAAGTCCCTTTCTCAAAAGCTAATAAAGATTCAAAGACAGTGACTTACAAAGGAGTCGAACAAGACATTCTCAACCCCCAAATCCCTAAGACAGTCTGCTTAAGCGCACTCCTAAGAACACTAGCTAAAAGTTGCCACATGAATTTATCATCAGAGTCCCTCTGCCCATTCTCCGATCTCACATTTACTGGAATTCAATACAGTTTAAGGGATTAAAGACAGTAAGTCTTTCTGGAACACTATTTACCAACCACTACTATAGCCTTGAAAAAAGTAATTTTAATTCTCAGTAACTATTCATACATTATTTGTAACCAAAAAAGTTGGGTCTGTGGCATCTATGGCAGACTTTGTTGGAGGGGCCTTTTCCACACTTCCTGGTGCAATCCAGTGACAGCCCCATTTCCTTTCCCACTTCATATACTACACAAGTAAACCCAAGGGACCATTTCCCACAACTACACGTAGACAAGAGGGAACTATTTCTATAAAAAGGTTTTAACTTTAGAACTGATAGCAGTAAGGGCAAAAGCATGCTCTGACACCACAACTCTACTGTGGCTCCAATTAGAACTTTTTGGGAGGACTTGCACCTTCCACTACTCTCAAAAATCAACTCCAACAAAATATTCTTATTGGAATATTTGGCATGTAGGGAGAGCACTTGCAAGGAAACAGGAACAGAGAACAAGAGGAAGAAGGAATGAGAACCTCAAAGAATCAGACACTCATTCTTGGGTCTTTCAAGCATGCTAATAATAGACCTCTGCAGATTTAGAAAAATAAAACTGTTTTGGATGAGGCCAGTCATTGCCGAAAAGAACTAGAATAATTCATTCAATAAGCATTTAGGAAGAATCTGTTACAAGCTGGAATACAGAGAAAATCAAAATGCAATCCTGAACTTGAAAAGATCTTAAATTCTAGTTGGCTAGACACACTAAAATAAATAACATTTAAGAAAGCATGTTGTAGACATAATAAAGTACAAACTATATGTCAATATCTACAAAATGGGGGGCGGGTGGGTGTATAAAAACAAACAACAACAACAAAAAATACCTACAAAACACAATGCAAGTGAGTAATCTCTTTTTTTTTTTTTGCCACAGGTTAATCTGCTTCAGAAAGTGAGTAATCTCTATGGAATAAAGGACAGCCAGTAAAATTACATAGAGAAAGAAGCAAAATCCTTTTTGTAAGTTTTTATTTTCTATGTATTCTAGAAAACAGAGGTAAGCAAAAATAAAAACAGATCCCTTTTAATTATAACACTCATTACATTTGGTGAACATCATTTCCTATACCCTACCACAATCATTTTTTTTTTACATTCAAATATATTTCATTCCTTTTCTCAAACATATCACAATCATGTTTCCATGTCTCAAAAATGTTATTTTCAACATCAGCACCTTTACGACATTTCCAGAATCTGACACCTTCCCAGCATCTCCACTCAATACACTGGTGACACCCTCATCTCCCTCAGTGATGGCAGCCAGAGTGACCCTCTGAGTATCCAGGTTAGATCTTGTCACTCCTCTGCAGAAACCCTCAAAAGGAGCCCTGTGCCACTCAGTGTTGAAGCCACATCCTTCCAATGGCCTGCACCTGCCTCTCCCTGCCCTGTTTTGGGGTTTCCTCTCTCACTCCACACCTGCCACACAGCCTGCCACACGGGCTCCCTAGGTCCATGCTCTCCTGGGTGGCTCCCATCAAACTCCCTTGCCCTGCCCTTGCTTTTGCCCACAGCATTTGTTGTCTTCTAAACATTTTATAAGATGTATCTGTTTATTGTGTTGATCATCTGCTTCCTACACTAGAATGTAAACTCTATGAGGCAAGAATTTGTTTTTTGTTTTTTTCCAATAATGTACCTGAAGCACCGAACACTTAGAAGGTGCTCAATAAATATCAATTGGTAGATCTGTGGTCCCCAACCCCTGGGCCATGGACTGGTACCACTGGGCCGCACTGCAGGAGACCAAAGCTTCCTCTGTATTTACAGCCGCTCCCCATCACTCACATCACCACCTGAGCTCCTCCTCCTGTCAGATCACAGTGGCATTAGGTTCGCATAGGAGTGAAAACCCTACTGTAAACTGGCATGGGAGGGATCTAGGTTGTGTGCTCCTTATGAGAATCTAACGCCTGATGATCTGGGGTGGAACTGAGGTGGGGATCCTAGTGCTGGGGAGCGGCTGGAAATACAGATTATCATCAGCAGAGAGGTCTGACTGCATAATAAATGTAATGCATTTGAATCATCCCCAAATCATCTCCCACCCCTGGTCTGTGGAAAAGTTGTCTTCCATGAAACCAGTCCCTGCTGCCAAAAAGGTTGGGGACTGCTGGATTAGATGACTTATCAATGGCTGTGTGGTACCATTACATGCTATAATTAGCCCCAACGGTTGGCAGTTAGGTTGTTCAGGGTTTTTAATACTGTGACCTATACTGCAATGAATATCCTTGCTACTCAAAGCATAGCCGAGGACCAGCAGCAGCACCAATGTCACCTAGGAGCTTACAGAAATGCAGAATCCCAGCCCCTATCCCAGGCTTATTAGAACCTACACTTTGACAGGATTCCAGGTGATTATATGCCCATGAAAGTTTAAGAAGCAGTCAGACTGAGGAGGCTCCTCTCCCTCTCAGGCCAAGCAAGGATGACATCTGCCCCTGAGAGTGGACAGATACCTGACTTACCTTACCCAAGATCTAGCCCTGGGTAGTACACAAGTCTTCATGATCATCTTTAGTCACCAAACTGCCCTCAAAAGAGAGGCTGTGCCAATTTGTACCCCAAATCAATCCAAGCACCCAGCAGAAACAAATGAATACTCAAATTAGTGATTAATTACAAAGGTGTGGGGATACCACAAAAAATAGTACCGGAAGGAAACTTAGGGGGCAATAAATACCCTGATCTCACTCTGTTTCCTCCCTCCCTCTGATCTCTTGCCAGCACACCCTACTTGCCCCCCACAAGCCAAAAAGCACACAACTTGCTGCTGAAATCTATACAGGTAAGCCCCCCATGGGGACTGACCCATATAGATTATGGGGTGGGGCAAGTGGAAACTCCCAGCCTGTGCTCTCCCCAGCAGTATATGAAGAAGCTTTTTCCCTTTGCCCCCAATGGGAGTGTTTTCATTTGATGTGATAACATTAAGAAGCCACCTCATGAAGAAAGTGTGAAGTAGGGAAAAAGGCAGACATCTCTGTAAGCAGGGAGCACATCTGTGCCAACGCACAGCTATTATGGGCGTCTCTGGCTTGGAAATTATTTGATCTAATGGGAAGTTAAGGGCTGCTATAATTTCTAAAGCAGAAAAACAGCCTCATGAAAAATATCTGGGAAAGCTTATGCTGGCAGTCATGTACAGGACACCAAGGGAAGCAGAGAAACCAGCAAGAGAGCTGTTGTGGAAATGCAAGCCTAAAGCAATTAAGACAGCTGGAAAGAACTAGTCTTTGAAGTGCTTTCATTCCAATTCTACATTCCCAACATTCTCTTCAAAATAATAATAATAAAACTCTTTTAAATTACTGGATAGTTACTATTCTTTGGTATCTGAGTGCCCAAAATAGTCATTAGCTCTCAAATATATATGATGATCATAAAAATATAATAAATCAAACAGAGGTTTGATAAAATAAGAAGTAAAAGTCAAGAAGTCAAAAAGAAGAGTCAGTTAAAAACAGAACAAAACAAATAAGCATATGAAAGTGTCATCAACATCAACAGAGAAATGCTAATCAAAACCACAATAGCTATAACAATACAGACAGACAATAGCAAGTGTTGACGAGGATGTGGAGAAATTAGAACCCTCATTCATTACTGGGGTGAAAGTAAAATGGTGCAGCTGCTTTTGAAAACAGATTGGCAGTTCCTGGAAATGTTAAACACAGGGTTACCATATGTTTCAGTGATTCCACTCCTAGGTATATATCCAAGGGAATGAAAACATCTGTTCGCACAAAACATGTGTCCTTGTATAAATGTTCATAGCATTAGTCGTAATAGTGAAAAAGTGGAAATGACCTAAATGTCCACCACCTGATAAATGGATGAGTAAAATGTGGTATACATATACAATGGAATATTATTCTGCCATAAAAAGAAATGAAGCACTGATACATGCTACAACACAGATGAACCCTGAAAACATTATGCTTAAGAGAATAAATAAGATATGCCAAAGACGGGGAGAAAACATTTGCAAATCACATATCTAATGAAGAACTTCTCATAGAGCTAGGAGGGGGAAAAAAAAAAAGAAACTGTGACCAAAATATACAAAGAACTCTTAAAATTCAACAATAAGAAAACAAACAACTCAAATAATGCACAAAAGATCTGAACAGACACCTCGCCAAAGAAGATATACAAGTGGCAAATAAACATACGAAAAGATGTTCGGCATCATATATCAGTAGGGCATTGCAAATTAAAACAACAATGAGATGGCTAAAATCCAAAACACTGACAATGCCAAATGCTGACAAGGATAGGGAGCAAGAGGAACTCTCATTTATTGCTGTTGGGAATGCACAATTTGGAAAACAGTTGGGCAGTTTCTTACAAAACTAAACATACTCTTACCATATGATCCAGTAATCATGCTTCACATGAGCTGAAAATGTATCTCTGCACAAAAACCTGCATATAAGTGTTTATTCATAATTGCCCAGACTTGGAAGCAACCAAGATGTCCTTCAACAGGTAAATGAATAGACAAATTGTGGTACATCCATACAACGATATGTGACTCCTTACTAAAAAGAAATAAACAAAAAGACACAGAGGAACCTTAAATACATATTGCTAAGTGAAAGAAGCCAATCTGAAATAGCTACATATTGTGTGACTCCAACTATATGACATTCTGGAAAAGGCCAAACTACAGACATAGTAAAAGATCAGTGGTTCGGGAGGGAGGGAAGGAGGGTGAACAGGTAGAACACAAGGGATTTTTAGGGTGGTGAAACTATCCTGTGTAATACTGTGATGGTGGATACCTCTGTCAAAATCTATCATAGAACTATGTAACACAAAGAGGTTCAGAACCCTAACATAAACTATGGACTTTAGTTAGTAATATCAATATTAGTTCATCAGTCACCAACAAATGTACCACACTAATGCAAGCTATTAGTAATAGGGGAAATTTGAGGTGAGGGAGACAAAGGGTATGTGGGAACTTTCTGTATGTTCTGCTTAGTTTTTCTGTAAACCTAAAATTGCTCTAAAAGATAAAGCTTATTTATAAAAAAAAAAAAAAAAAGTGAAAGAAGCCAGACACAAGAGGTTACATATTGTATGAGTCTATTCATAAGAAATATCCAGAATAGGTAAATTCAGAGACAGAAAACAGAGTAGTGGTTGCTACTGGGGGAGGGGCCCTGGGGAGTGACTGCTCAATGAGTCCAGGTCTCCTTTTGGGGTGATGAGAATGTTTTGGAACCTGATAGAAGGGGTGGTTGAACAACAGAGTGAATCTACTAAATGCCATTAAATGTATACTTAAAATGATTAATTTTATGTTATGTGAGTTTTACCCCAATTATTTAAAATAGCAGAGTAAAACCAAAAAGGTCCTATTAAAGAAACTTCGGCTGGTTATGTAATGTTCTTTGATGTCCTATAGAAATTCAAACATTTTTGTCCTGCTTTAACGCACCTAAACCTTTAATGCACCTAAACCAGGAGAACCACCACCAACCAACTCCCACCACGGGGCCCGCTGGGGGCTACTGCACAAGGTGGGGGGGCCCTCCCTGTCAGCTGCAGGGTGTGGAGTCACCAGGACTTTATGTAAAACAGGGTAGATGACGAGATCAATGACAAAACTACCCAGAAAAAGAAGTCATATTCACGGAAAGAATCACCTGAGTATTAATTATAAAAACATACCAAAGAAAATAAATATACATGTTTATCTATTATAATGCATTGCTACTTAACTAGTAATATAAAGACATTGGACAAAATGTTTTAGAAGGATCATTTCAAGATTTAAGTCTTTTAATCTACTTCAAAAACACCTACATTTAAAACATTCTCCTTATCCCGAGTATTCCATTTTTAATAATGATACTGTTTTTTTTTTAATTAATCAAAGACTAGAAAAGGGCATCTTATTTTAACAGAAGAGTTTTAATTTGTACCAGATAGTAAGAAAGAGAGTTCAAGTTGGTGGCTCTTTTACTGAAGTTACCAAAAATTAAGAAACAAGACAAGTTTCCAATTAAAAAAAAATGCTAAAGATTCTGTGGTCTCCTCGGCAAATATTTACACATTCTGAAAATATTCAAGATTACAAAAATTCTAAAGCAAGATTCAAGCCAGAAATTAAGTTAAAACACCTACAATTCAAAATGAAAACTTCCTGAAAACTGCAGAGGAATTAACACAGGGAGAAAAGGGTTTAAATAATCACTACTGGACAGTTAACTTGTAGCCCTAAGGATCCATATTATAAAATTGCTACTACCAAAGAAGTTTCTAAAATAATATTTACTCTAGAAAATATATTAAAAAGAAACAAGTCCATAATTGTATCATAGAAATAAATACTTAATATTTTGTTATTCTTGTGATATTTCTTCTAGGTACAGTTACATATATTTTTACAACAGGATCATAGTACATGAACTATCTTGTAGTACGTATGTGTGTGTGCAAGTGTGTGGTCATGACTGTGTTTCCCTCTAAGTTTTACACTGCGTCCAACATGAGATTCAGTCACGGTTACATTCACTTGTGGCAATTATTATAATGTGCTAGAGTTCCCAAATCTACTATTTACCTCAGAGTACAGAAAAATCTATAAACTACTGCTGGAAACATTACCACCATTTATGCAATATTTCCATTTTTTAAGAAGACTGACCTAACTAAATCAACACAGTCCACTGTCACCAACTTCCCAATAGGCAAAGTCAAATGTCACAAAGGGTCAACCATCTCAGTTTCTTACCTAAAATAGAACCCCAGTGTCTTTTTCCAATTACTGTGAAGCTACCACAGTTAACAAAAAGATAATTTTGTGAAAGGAGGTTTGGAAACCGTGAAGCTACACACATGCGAAAGTTTTCAGTGTTGTTATGTGGTATCAAGGAGGCAGCAGGGAGAAAAACCCAAGAGTTGGTTAACAAACTTGTCATAGGTGTCTGCCCTCAAAGTCTTCTACCCCTATTACATGCAGGCACAACATTATACCAGCAACAAAAAAACAAACAAAAAAACTATTTCTGCTCTTGAGGACCTCAGTTTAGCAGATGGCCAAAGACATAACTTTCCCTCTACTCAAATAGATCCTTCTTTCGTGGATAAACCCACTAAAATGGTGTTCCTTTTAATGAAGTATGAAGGACACACAGCAGTGAGAGCAGAGAGAGGCGAACAGCACAAAAGGGCACCTGCAGTCCCTGAAAAACAGTCCTGCCCTAAGCAGTTTAAAATCAGAAAGATGAGAGGAGAAAGTAGCCTTGGAATTGGCAAATACCCACGTTTACTTCCTTCTGCAGGGATAGATAAGAAAACCTAAGACTTCTTCGGACGCTGAGGTTTATGAGGTTTAGCTATATCTTACAGGCAAACACCTGAAGGAGTTCTGTCGTCTCTCTGACACCTCACTACAGCTGTGGGTGACCTGGTGGTGAGCTGGATCTGGGCACATCCCCCACTTCATTACTAATTTACTATTCATTTACGTCTATTCAGCTCCTGCCTGCCTCTGACTTCTTTATGAGATCTATAATGGTACTATCTGGGTTTTCAGTTTATCTCATTAACTCTGCAATTCCCTTTTTATCTCATGTTATTGTTTTCTCATATCCTTGAGCTCCTGTTTTATATAATCCATATGCTTATTATTCTTATGCAATATAAAGAACTCTTGGGCAGTCTACTTCTGATTCATAGTTTACCTTTTTATCCAGTCTTGATTTTTTAAAATTTATTTATTTATTGCCCCAGTTGTGACAACCAACATCTTGATTTTCCATCTGTCTTTTACATGCTATCTTTCCCCTCACCTTTCTTTCCTTCTTTCTCTTTTTGGACACAGTACTCAAGAGTCGACACGTCATTTCCTTTAAGCTTTCCTGTGCTTCACTCTCTACCGACCCACTCTTCTCAGAAGGGCTCCAGGCTGATTGCCCTGATCCCATTTGACCTTGTTTGTCTTCTCAGACCAGAGGAGTTTGACAGATGGATGTTCCTTTCCATCTGTATCTGAGGAAACGAGGTGAAGAAAGCTGAAAACCTGTCTCCGGCTACGTGGATGAGTGTCCCAGATCTCAAGCTCACTTCTGTTGCGCAAGCTTTGGGTCCGCACAGTGCTCTGGACAGCACCATGATTTCTGCTGAAGGTCTGCTTTTGAGTATTTTTACCCTAACTTTTCCCTGGGTCTGCTGCTCTCCAAATTGGAGGGTATCAGTGAGAATGTTCAGGACTGCACTGACTCACCTTCTTTCCCCAATACTACTTTCAGGGGTTGGGGCTGAGGTCAGGAGAGGCACTACATGGCCCTAAAAGAGAAGACTATTAGCCCTTGGCTGCAGCATACACACTCACATGACACTCAGTTTTTCTTTTTCCACTCCCAAGTCATGAATCAATTTGGAAATCAACACAGGAATCAGACAGATGGAGATCAAAATATTGGCCTTCTTATTAAAGAGTTAGGTTTCAGATCTCAGTCAAGTAGGCCTGCCCACTGGCACTGCTGGACAAATGCAAGCAAGGTGGCCCCTGCAACTCGTGGCAGGAAGAAGTGATAAACATGCTCCCTGCGGACAGGGTGGCTCCTAAAGGGAGAACCTGGAGGGCACTGGGCCCAGCCTTCTCCAAAACTTACCAGTCACGCAAGTCACTCCTTCCCTGAACAAAGGGGGACAAGGGCAAGAGAATCACAGTAGCTGAAATCTCACCACAGGGAAACACGAGGCTAGAAAAATGGAAATCCCTCCCATGAGGATAAAATCCCAACCTAAGCTTACAGGGTTACTTAAGGATCAAATGAGATAACAGACACGGTGCTCCCATTACACAGAGAAGGTATTTATCACTCCTTCTGGGCTGTCTGCTCCATCTTTGCAGCTTCTGCAGTGTCTAGCACATAAACAAACATTTATTAAGTCAACAAATAGGTATTTGTTGACTTGGCTTCCCAAGACGATTACTTTTAATGAGACATCTGCATTAAATAGCATGTTCTGGTAGTTCTGGTATGTTTGTTTAAAAACAATCTCATTACTTTATAGTCATACAAATATGTACTGATAAGAAGGTAAACAACCAGTTTTCTATTTCTCAATTCTCACCAGCTAATCTCCCAGGGAGTTTCTCATCCTGTTCCACATCGTTCCACACTTTTAACAGAGTTTTTAACCTGCATCTATTCAATCAAGTCATCAGAACCCGAGGGACAAACATTTCCTTTCCCCACTCTCAAATGGAAATTATGGAACTTCATTTTCTTGAAAAATATGAATAATAATAATAATTATTGGTCATCTTGTGTGTGCCAAGAATTACAGACATAAAACTGAATATGAGTGGATAATAGATTTAAAATCCCATCAATAAGTATATAAAAATTGTAAAAACAAACATCTGAATTAGTTATTTCCTTTTACCTGTAATGGAAACCAGAAGTAAGGTGAGACATTAAAAAATTACTCCCTTTCCTTGCTTGGTTAATGTCAAGTCTTTCTGTTGGAACACTGTGTATCTTGTCTACAAAGATGAATAAAATTTCACCTTGACAATTAAAGCAATTTGTATCACATGGTGTTTTGCCAATGACTATGGAGGTATGCTCACCTTGACCAATACTAAGCATTGAACTGTTTTGTTACAAATTCCTCAGCAGTCTGAATCACTGATTTTGGCCCCAGGATACTGCTACACTAGTCTGGATGAATGCCTTCATACATCCCACAGACGGTCTAATGGCCTCCTTCAGCTAGGCAGGGGCTCCCCTGTCCTCCAAGTGACTTAAGCAGTGAAGTTCTGTCTCATGCCGTGTCCTCCCCTTGTGTTTCCTGTCCCCTGAGAAGCCAACTAGGAATAAGCTCCATGAGGCCAGGACTGTGTCTCTTCCACTCACCACTGTATACACAGCACAGCACAAAGTGCCTGGCTCTGAAGGACGCAACAGGTCTTCCTGTGGACTCGGCATCTAACCTGGCCTCTCCCAGGAAACAGCAGGGAACCTCCACTTGACTGCCACAAACAGGCACTTGAGAGCTTGGTGGAAACCATACCATGCACAGTCACTAGAACACTCCACCAAGGCAATGACAGTATTAACACAAATTCTTTGAATCTGAGTGTGCCCATGGCGAATAGTTTCTGTTCAGCTCAGTGTAAGCAGTTATTTGACTACCTAAGGCCTAGTGCACTGGCTAACACCAGTGAATACCCATTGCTGCTGTGGTCTGAGTAACAGGGCCACTCAACAAATCTGGTGGGTGGGGTGGCTTTTACACTAGGCAGACAGTAAAAAGTCTTCCAAAGCTCAGGGAGAGCTGCCTTCTACTTGGCCTCTGCTTCAGAGGTCAGGGACATTTTCCTCACCTTGACATCCAGAACAACTAGAAGAATTGCTCTCTAGCGACCTTCTACCCATTTGCAAACACTCCCAAGAGTAACCACTGTTTCTTTTTGGTACTATGGATGCTGCACTTCCAGAGCTCAAATTCCAAACAAATCCAGTTCACTGAACCAATGTATAAGTGTTGGCTTCTCTAACAGATATACTAATACACAATGTAAGTAATGATTTCCACTCTGTAAAGTTAATGTAAATGGACATACTTGAACATTTATCCTAATGTAGAGACAAATATTAATATCTTAATTTCCAAAAGAAACATAAAGACTAACCTATCACATAGTCAGCAGCTATTATTCATACTCTCTTCACCTTAAAAGGGGAATCGGTTTATACTAGGCAGCTGCTTTGTCCAGCCCATGTGACAGAGGATGCAAAGAAGACTCCACATGTTTTGTTTAAATACAAACAAACTATAATAGTTACAGCATGAAATGAGCCCACCTGTCTTTACGGAATGACACTGCCCTTCACGTGATGCAAGTTAAGCACCAGATCCATTACACAATGTTGGCTTCTCTAGTTTGAAGATCACCCTATAATTACATCTCTAGATAAGCCTTAAGTTTAAATCTTCAGTTCCATTTAAAACTGATACCATCCACATAAACCCACTCTTAACTGTGTAATAACAGAAATTATAAGCTGTCAACAGAACACTATCTAGCATCAAGCACAGCTATATTCCAAATATCACATGACAGATGACTGAAAGTCAAATACTGCTCCCCTTAAATGATTTGGTTAAAATTATCGACATGTAAACTTGAAAGCTAGAAGTCAAAGCAACTAGTAGATTCAGATAATCAATTGCAGACGACAGTAGGTAATGAAGTCACTGAAATCATATGTTCAAATTCAGGCATAACTGTGATCATGAAGGAACAGCCCTGAACAGGTAACCAAAAGATCAGGATGACAGAGACTTCCACTGGAGTAGCTACATTCCTCCCAGGTCTGCCTCCTTAAAGCTAAAAAATGCTCTGGAAATAACCCAACAAGCAAGCATAGAAAAGAAGTTAGAAAGGAGGGGGCAGGCTGCCTGGGGATCTCAGGACTTGAGCAATGATATGGCAGTGGGCTCCCTAGGTGTCCTTGTTGCCTCCTACCATCCAGGACAGAGTATTGCAGAAGCCTCCAAGCTGGAACAGCCAAAAGGCACAGAGGAAAAGAGCTCCAAGAGCCTGTTCCCATAGCCAAAGGACCCAGAAAAGGGTGGTCTTACAACAGAAGACCTTTTGGTAACGTCTACCGTAGTCCAGCCAAATACCAAAAGAAAAACCATATAAACCACCCACTGAGCTTTCAGTGCGGTTGACAGAAAGTGTTAACCTCTTACTGCCCCAAGGAATCAGGAGGCATGATCCAAGTAGCCCACCAGGTAGCGGGATCTACCTTTGGTCCACCAGGGCCAAGCAGAGATCTAACCACCCATCCTCTGCCTGGAAAAAGCAGGAGGTGCTCTAATTCCCACACCAGCAGGGCCTAGTTGGGGAACTGAGCCCTCCACCCTCACCCAGGACCAACGAGGCAGAAGGAGGTGCTGGGAGGCTGGGCTAGTTATCATTCTGCTACCCATCTCCCCTTCCCTGGCATCAGGCAGGCCCAGCGGGGAGCTGATGTTACAACCCCACTCAATAAGGCAACAGTGTCTCAGGGACCTGGAAGTCAATAACAAAAGCTAACAGCCCTAACATCAAAGTCCCAAAAGAGGAGAAAGAGAGTAGGACTGAAAGAATATTTGAGGAAATAATGGCTGAAAACTTCCCAAATTTGGCAAAGACATATATGTACAGATTCAAGAAGCTAAGTAAACTCCAAATATAATAAACTGAAAGAAATCTATGCCAAGACAAATCATAATTAAACTTCTGGAAACTAAAGACAAAAGACTATAAAAGCAGCCAGAGAAATAACGCATTTAACTTACAAAGGAAGACCAATATGAATGGTAGATTTCTCTTCTGAAACTATGGAGGACAGAAGAATGTGATACGTTTTTTAAGCACTAAAAGAAAAGAACTGTCAGCTTTGAATTCTATGGCTGGTGAAGATATTTTTCAACAATGAAAGGAAATGGACATTCTTGGACAAAGGAAAGCCGAGAGAATTTGTTGCAAGCAAACTTACCCTTAAAGAATGGCTAAAGGAGGTTCTCTAAATAGAAAGGAAAGGACAACAGATGAAGGCTTAGAACTTCGGAAAGGAAAGATGACCAACAGAATAGGTAAAAGAGAGGGATAAATATATAAGGTAAAAAGAGGGCAAAAAGGATATGTTATCCTACTTCTTATGAGTTTTAAAAAATCATATTTGATTAAGTAAAACTACTTGATGTAGTGCTCAAAGTCTAACAGGAAATACTAAGATGTTTATAAGTGGGAAGGGTAAAGGGACCTAAATAAAAGTAAAGTTTCTACACTTCACTTAAAGTTGTAAAACAACAATGCCAGTAGACTGGGATAAATTACATATACGTATATTGTAAACCTAGAGCAACTACCAAGAAAATGATACAAAGTAGGCCTGGCACAGTGGTTCATGCCCCTAATCCCAGCACTTTGGGAGGCTGAGATGGGAGGATCTCTTGAGATTAGGGGTTCAAGAAAATGATATAAAATGTTATACTAAAAAATGAATCAATCAATCAAGATAGAATCCTAAAACATGTTTAAATAACTCACAAGAAAGTAAGAACAGAAGAAACAAATAAAAAACAGAAATATAAGATGGGCAAATTATTCCCTAACATATAATAATGACCTTACTTTAAACGTAAATATCCTGGCTAATTAATAGAAAAAGTATGATGCAAAAATATGCTGCCTATATGAACCTTACTTCAAAACAACACCATAGATAGGTTGAAAATAAAAGGATGGAAAAATATATCATGAAAGCATTAATAAAAATAGGAGTGGCTTCACTAAAATAGCTGGTAAAGCAGATTTCAGAGCAAAGAAACTTATTGGAAACAAAGAGGGACATCACATAATGAAAAAGAGTTAACCTACTAGGAAGACCTAATAATCCTAAATGTTTATGTACCACACAATAGAACGTCAAAACATATGAAACAAAAACTGATAGAACCGAAGGAAAAATAGACAAATCTACAATTATATTTGGGGACTTCAACAACCCACTCTCAGCAACCGACAGAATTGATAGTTCTACTGTTCTATTTAGAACTACTAAACATAAAATCAGCAAGGATACAGAACACAATATCACTATCAATAGGATTTGATATGTAGAACACTTCACCAAACAACAGAATACACAGTTTTTTCAAGTGGCTATGAAACATTCCCCAACACAGGACCACAGAACATATGCCAAATGGACCATGAAGCAAAACTTCACAAATTTAGAAGAACTGAAATCATATAAAGTATGTTCTCTGACCATAATGGAGTCAAACTAGAACTCAAAAACAGATAACAGGAAAATCTTTAAACACTTGGGAACTACAACACACTTCTAAATAAATAATCCATGGGTCAAAGATGACATCTTGAAAGAAATAAAATACACATGAAACTGAATAAAAATGAAGGCAGAACATATCAAAATATGTGGACACAGATAAAGCAGTGCCAAGAGAGAAAATTTATAGCACTTAAAATGTTTATATTAGAAAAAAAGAGGCCGAGCGTGGTGGCTCAAGCCTGTAGTCCTAGCACTCTGGGAGGCCTGTGGTGGGTGGATCGTTCAAGGTCAGGAGTTCGACACCAGCCTGAGCAAGAGCAAGACCCCATCTCTACTAAAAATAGAAATAAATTAATTGGCCAACTAAAAATATATAGAAAAAATTAGCCGGGCATAGAGGCACATGTCTGTAGTCCCAGCTACTCGGGAGGCTGAGGCAGGAGGATCGCCTGAGTCCAGGAGTTTGAGGTTGCTGTGAGCTAGGCTGACGCCACGGCACTCTAGCCTAGGCAACAGAGTGAGACTCTGTCTAAAAAAAAAAAAAAAAAAGAAAAGAAAAGAAAAAAGGAAAGGTCTCAGTAAATAAGAGTAAATAAGATTCTACCTCAAGAAACTAGGGGAAAAAAGAGCAAAATAAACCCAAAGCAGGAAGGAAGAAAGGAATAATAAAGAACAAAAATAAATGAAATTGAAAACAGAAAAACCACAGAGAAAAATTAATGGAATAAAAGACTGGGTCTTTTTAGGAAAAAAAAAAGTCAATAAAACTGATAAACCTTAGGAAGACTGACAAAAATAAAGAGAGAAGACACAAATCACCAATATCAGGAAAGAAACAGATTTCACTATGTTTACCACTATTCAACAATGAAAATTCCAGCCATCACAATAAAGCAAGAAAAAGAAATAAAACATCTATCTATTGGAAAAGAAGAAATAAACCTGTCCTTATTTGCAGATAACATGATGATCTGGGTAGAAAATTTCAAGAAATCCACAGGAAAGCTCTTAGAACCATTGTGTTCAGCAATGTCATGGGACACAAGATCAAGACATGAAAATCAATCACATTGTAATACACTAACAATAAGCATGTGTAAACTGAAAATAAAAGCACAACATCATCTACAATTGTCTTAAAGAAAATGAAATACTTAGGTATAGACTTAATAAAACATGAATAGGATCTATATGCTGAAAAGTACCAAATGCTGATGAAAGAAATCAAAGACGACCTAAATAAATGAAGACATTCTGTGTTCATGAATTGGAAGACTCAACATAGTAAAGATGTCAATTCTCTCCAAACTGATCTATAGGTTTAACGCAATTGCTATCAAAATCCCAATAAGGTTTTTTTTTTTTTTTTTTACAGACATAGACAGACAAGTTTATTCTAAAACTTATATTGAAAAAAGGCACCACAGGCCCTAGAAGAGCTAAAACAATCTTGAAAAAGTGGGAAAAATCACTCTGATATTTATTAAAGCCCATGATATAGCTATAGTAATCAACACAGTGTGATATTGGCAGAAAGAGATCAATGAACCAGAACAGAGAACCCAGAAGTAGAAGTAGACAAATACACCCAAATGATTTTCAACAAAGGTACAAAAGCAATTCAGTGGAAGAAGGATGGTCTTTTCAACAAATGGTACTAGAGCAACTAGATGGCAGAAAAATGAACTTTCAGCTAACCCTCATACTTTATACAAAAATTAACTCAAAATAAATCATGAACTTATATATCAAACTATAAAATTTTTAAGAAAAAAAATAAAATTTTAGGGATCTTGGGCTAAGCAGAGTTCTTAAACTTGATATCAAAACTATGATCCATAAAAGGAAAAACTGATAAACTGGATCTAGATGAAATTAAAGACCCTGTTAGTGTAGGATGAGAAGACAAGCAACAGATTGGGAAAAAATATTTACAAACCACATATTTGACAAAGGACTAGTAACTAGAATATATAAAGAACCCTTGAAACTCAACAATTATAAAAAAAAAAAGCAACCATAGCTGGGCATGGTGGCTCACACTTATAATCCTGGCAACTTGGGAGGCTGAGGCAGAAGGTCCACTTGAGGCCTGGGCAACATAGTGAGATCCCATCTCAAAAAAAAAAAAAAAAGGCCCCCTCATTCGAAAATGGGTAAAAAAACATGAAGAGATATTTCACTGAAGAGGATATATAGATGGCAATTAAGAATGTGAAAAGATGTTCAACATCATGAGCAATTAGGGAAATGAAAATTAAAATCACAATAAGGTCTCACTACACATGTATCAGAATGGCTAAATTAAAAAATAGTGACAACACCAAATGCAGGCAAGGATGGTGGAGAAACTGGCTCTCTTATACATTGCTGGTGGAAATGTAAAATGGTACAGCCACATTGGAAAAATTTTTAACTACCATACAACCCAGCAATTGCACTACTGGGCATTTATCCCAGATACATAAATACCTATGTACATACAAAAACATGTACATACATGTTCAGAGAAGATTTATTAGTAGTAGTAACTGGGTAGTAACTGGAAACAACCCAGACATCCTCCAATAGGTAAATAGTTAAATGGTGTACTGTGGTAAATCCATACCATGGAATACTATTCAACAATACAAAGGCAGGGACTGTTGTTGATACACACAACCACTTGGGCGAATCTCCAGGAATTAGGCTGAGTGATAAAAGCCAATTCCAAAAGGTCACATTCTGCATGATTCCATCTATACAATATTGTTGAAATGAGAAAATTACAGAATTAGATGATAGATTAGTCATCACCAGGGTCTGGGAGGGTAAGGGGGAGGCAGTGGCTATAACAGGGATGGAAATGTTTTGTAGCTTGACTGTATTGATGCCAATATCCCGATTGTAAGATTACATTATAGTTTTATAAGATATTACCATTGAGGGAAAGTGGGTGGAGGGTACATGGGATCTCTATTATTTCTTACAACCACACAGGATTCTACGATTATTTTGAAAGCAAAAGTTTTATTAAAAAAAAAAAAAAGACCAGGTTTGGTTTCCAACTCTGCCATCTGCTAATTAGACAACTGACCTTGAGCAGATTTTAAACTCTTTATCAATTTCCTCATTGGCTAAATGAGATAATACCATCTGGAGCATTCTGAAAATTAAATGCCATATATGAAAGGACCTGGCACAATGTTCATAGCACACAGTGCTTTAAAAATAGCTTGTTAGCACTAAATCGCTATGTAGACACAAATATTACTCCGAACAGTATCACTCAAATGTCCACTACTAAAGGCACTACAAAGCAATTTATTTAAAGTCTCTTCCTAAATGGATCTGTCCAAATAAAAAGGGAGGGGGGAATGAAAGGGTTTTTGGTTTTAAATTAAAAGATGAATTTCTAACTAGTGAATTTAGTATAGAACTATAATTAGTTAAAAAAAAAAGAATACTAGTTAACACATCTTGTTTCTGTTGATATGTCAGTAAAAGTAACGTTTATATGCATCAGGAAAAGGTTAAGACTGAGTTTAATAAAATACACTAATACACTGATTTAGATTTAAGATTCTATGTTTCCGAATCTTTTCCCCACCTCCGGAGTTGAAAGAAACTAGAGACAGCTAAATCTCTACACTTTTACTTAGATGTGAGGTCTTAGGAAAGCAGCAAAAATAAAATCAGGATCTTTGACAGAGACGTTAGAGAGCAGGTCCTGAGAGACAATCGAATACACTTCACCCCAGAAAATGAGGGGAATGTTAAACACACAATCCATCCCCAGTGAGTGACACTGGGCACCTAGTCTTTAAAGTTTATGAAATATTTGGCCAGAGCTCTAATTCACTGAGAGGCTTTTGAAAGAAGTGAAATGAAAAGGGATGTTTTATCATTCAAATTATTTTTTCCCCTCACAATCCTAAAAGAGCTGTGTCTAAATGAAACATTTTAATAACAAGTACGTAGAGTGGGAATACTGGCCCAGAAGTCTGAAGCCCAGGGTTCCAGCACAGAGATCCCAGTAAGGACTCACTTCATCTCCAGGGCTCAGCTGGAACGTCTTTGTGGTTGAAGTGAAAGAAATGTACCAGATGGGTTTCTACAGCCCTTTGCTAAATTTAAAATCCCTCAGGCACCATAAAATCTAGTCTCTAGGCAGGTTTGCTGGTATGACAAACTTCTCTCCACCTCTGCTTTGAGACACACTTTTCTCATACCTGTAACTTGGTTTCCCCAAAACACGTTTGGGAAAAAGTGGTGAGGGGACAAGAAAAGGGTAGAAATAAAACTAAAAAAACAAAACAAAACCCTATCTAAGTGCAGGAGACTCTACTTTCCCCTCATCATCAGTTTTCTCCAGATTTCGTTCCTTTGGGGCCCTTAGCACAGGCTCGCAGTGGTAAGACCGGAACCCAGACTTTGTTGATGCTACAGTTTCTCTCGCAAACATGGCCAGGGACAGAAGGAGAACCTGGAGATGAAGCGCACTGCAAGGATTTTAGCTGTATGTGGATTCAAACAAACAAAACAATTACGCCACAACAGAGGAAATCTGAACACAGACTGGACATCTGGTGATATTAAGGAGTCATTATTAATTTTTCGGTTTGCTAACGGTACTGTGGTTATGTTTTTACAAGGAGGCCTTATCTTTCAGCGACACATACTGCAACGTTGTCTAATGCAACCACACGAAGTCTGGGATCTGCCTAGAGATCTTGTGGGGAGGGCATAAGTGCAAGGGATTGGCACGGAACACGATCACAGTTGAGATTGGGGGTGGGGTACGTTACAGCTCCTTCTATTTTCTCTACTTTTGTACATGTTTGAAATTTTAAACTAAAAGTTTAAAAAGAGAGACTCGTGGCTGGTTCCCCTTCAGGCTACACTGCTCGTCGGAGCTTGCTGGATGGCAGGGTGAGCTGGGCTCCCCCCACTCCACCGAGCTGCAAGTGGGCGACGGGCAGACGCCACCCTGCGAGAAGTGGGGGCTTTCTCCGGTACCAGGACTCTCCCGTCCCCCAATCCCCAGAAGTCGGCCAGCTTTCCCACTCCCACCGACCGCCCAACAGGCCCCGGGCGCGCAGGCCGCCCAGGGCTGATCATCTCCGGCGCGCTGCCCTAAAGCCGCCCCCGAGACCATCTAGGGGCACCGGGCCGCCCAGCTGGGGCTGGGGCAGCGGCCGGGCCGGGGATCCAGAGTCCGGGGAGCGGACAATAAAGGGAGCCGGGCCAGCGCCGCAGACTTGCACAAAAGGCCGCGGGCACGGCCGGCCGGGCGCCCCACCTGGGCGCAGGTGTGCGGGCGGGGCGCGCTCACCTTGAGGATGTTGTCGAAGATGGTGTCGCGGAACTCGAGCAGCGCCTTCTGGTCGAACTCGCGGCCGTGGATGATGCGCATCTGCTTGAGGAAGGTGGACTTGCCGCTCTCGCCCGCGCCCAGCAGCAGGATCTTCACCAGGCGCCGCACTGCGCGCCGCTCGCGGGCCAGCAGCGCGTCGATGTCGCGGCTGCGCCTTCGGGCCTCGCGCTCCGCGTCGCGCGCCCCGCCCGCCCTGCGCTCGCGGGCCCCGCCGGCCTCGGCCGGCAGCAGGCAGCGGCTGAGGGTCCGCACCACCCCGGACATGGCCCCTCAGGCCGCGGCCGCGCCCCGCCCGGGCCCGGGGGCCATGGACGCGCCCGCCGGCGAGCGCGAGCCGGGCCGAGGCGCCGCCCCACGCCCCGCGCGGCGAGCCCGCCGCTCCCCTCACACCGCGTCCGCCGTCGCCGCCGACGCCGCTACGAGGCCCGCACCCGCCCGGCCGCCGCTCGGGCCCGGCTGAGGGGCGGGGGAGGGGCGCGGCGGGGCGGGGCGGCGCCGGCAAGGCCCGGCGGATTGGGCTGGCTGCTGTCCATACGGCCGAGCGAGCTCTTCGATTGGTCTGTCCCGCCTCGGGAGGCGGGCGTTCCTCCAGCCCTCGGGGCGGGGTCGGCCCCGAAAGAGGCGGGATCTTTGGGGTGGGGGCGCTTCTCATTGGACGCTCAGGCCGAGGTTCTTTCTTTCAGAATGAAAGGGAGGCAGGGTCGTCGGGGAGGGGGAGCGGCCGTCCGCCATGGCCAATTGTAATTGCTCTGAGGTTACGTCAATCGTGGAGAACGAGCTTGGGATTGGGGCTTCGCGGAACGGGGCGTGACCAGAAGTGCCAGGTGTACAGAAAGAGTCTGCCTTGGTTCCCAGGTCCAGTCAGCCTGTGAGACTAGGGACCGCGCGGAGTGTACTAGGACGTTGGCCGAAAGCTGCGAAATGCTGATGAGAGGTCTAGCTGCTAGCCTTATTGCTTTCGATGGTCCTGTTCCTAAACCATTTTCCTTCCAGAAACACTGCAGAGGGATGGGTTGTAAATTTCAAACACATGCACTCTCATTTGAGAGTTGCATGGGCCTCTGGGAGGCTTAATCATCAAAATCACTAGAAGCTGCCCGAAAGCTCTTTTAAAGCATAGCGATTGAGAGAGTATGGGGTCTGGAGTTCCTGGGCCTGAGCTGGAATCTCCGCTCGACCAATTACTAGTTGTACTAGTCGCATAACCTTTTAAGCAGTTTTTTTGTTTTTACTGTTCTGAGCTTCAATTTCCTCATCTGTAAAATGGGAGTGATAATAGCAATTACTTCAAGTGGTTGCGAAGATATAAACTGAGAACATGAACTTGCAAAACAGCACAGTGCCTAGCCCAAAATAAGTTCTGGATAAGTATCAGCTGGTCTTATTACAGATTCTTGCCTGTAAGATCTACTGAATCAGAAGCTTCTAGCAGGAGCTCGGGTATCCCTTACGATCTCCAGGTGATTGGTCAGATTTGAGAACTATAGTTTTAAAGATTTTTTTACCCTCTCCAAACCTCTCTTTCCAGCAGGTACAGATGGATACAATGAAGACTAGCAGAAAAGCGACCAAACCAAGTCACACAAGGGCCAATTAGAACTGTTATTATGTCATTCTGCTTTTACTGAGAGACAGGTGTGCTCAATAGAAAAAAATGTACTGAATGTGATTCCATTCCATTCTATAAATAATTTTTGCATAATCATAGGCACTGGGGATTTCTGGAGAGGAATCTGAAGATGGAAAAGATACAGCTTTTGCATCAAGAAACTTATATACATTAGTTAGGGAGGCAGACTGCTCAAATTATTGGGCAAAGTGGAGACTAAATTCATTCTTACTAAATACTTCCCTACATTTTGCCACAGAACCATGATAATCAAGGATTTAACTCAGAGCTCTAAATTTCCTAAGGACCTGGAATGCATAAGATATGTGGCATTTTCCATTTGCTACAAATGTTACAAATCATGGTATGAATTTGTATCACTCATGAATCAACATCTTATCCAGTATTTTGTAATCCTTGAAAAATGATTAGAAAGAAAGTCTTGTTTCTTTGTGAAAATGGCCTCCCAATGAAAGCCAAGCACTAATATTAAGATAGAAGTGTAGAGAAACAAGAGAGGCCTAAGAAAGCAGGATTTCTGAGACAGAAATAGGGAATTTTGAACCAATAAAGAGGGGGCTGGAATTCAGAACCAGAGTTCAGTCCTCATTCACTTAAAAGAAACCAAGAGAAGGTGGTTCACAAAACAGTTTCAGCAAGTGCTCCAGAGAACATTTACAAATAATTTTAAATCTTTATAAATAGCTTTTATACCTGTGTTTATATAATCATTAAATGTTTTAAAGGGTCTCTTACTTTTTTAGGGACATGTTATGGCATTTTATGGGAGGAATTATATGCTGTTAGTGGTATCCAATTGGAGCATTTGACGAGGTCTCTGGGCATATCCTTCACATTTGCCAATGGGCTAAGGTGCTTGAAGTAAGCTTATCTGCATACTCAATAATAACACATTTATATGATATATTATAATTTTTAAAGTGCTTTCACATACATTATCTCAATTGTCCTCTCTACACTGCTGGGAGGGCAGCAAAGCAGAGAGGATTATAATAGAAGAATCTGGGTCCCAGGCAGCTAACATTGCTTATCAAGGGAAGTATGGCTAGTAAATTGCAGACCCTGGACTGGAAGCCTGACATAATTCATTTTCTGTGTTTAATATGGGATTGTGGAAAGCATGAGACCTTTGAAGTTTGGCTCCACCATCTATTAATACTAGCTGTGTGACCTTGAATGAGTCACTTAACATCTCTGAGACTTAGTTTCCTTGTTTGTAAAGTCAGGATAAAAATAGGGCCATGACAAGTATTAAATAACTTAACACATATAAGGCCCTAGCACAAGGCCTAAGATGTAATAGATACTCAGTAAGTTGCAACATTGTTATTATTATCATCGTGGAGCTTTGGGAATCAGGTACTGCAAATTTAGCACAATAACAACGGCATGATGATGAAGAATCTATAACGAGACTACATTGTATGATATTAAAATTAAAAACTTCAGAAATGGTCTGTTTAAGTAAATTTAGGTACATCCATATAAATGTAATAGCTTACAATCCCTGAAAAGAATATACAAGGCTGAAATTTGTAAACAGGTGGCCCACAGACATGCTTTCCTAGGCTACCACATGTTTAAAAATCATTTGAGAGGCAGGAGGGGTGGACTGAGTGCTCCTCCCAACTTGTGTTCAATTCTGCCTCCTGATCCAAGGAGCAGCCAGGAAGGAGGGTCTGACGGCAGGTTCTGGAACATACGTGTGAAACAGCGAGCTCACCTAGAATCTCCAGAAAAGGGAGCAGCCATGGGACTCTCTCCCTCTCCAGCGAGGTGGGAGTGAGGGGATCGGCTGCTCAGAGGCCTGGCATGGGGCCCAGGATCCCAAGACAACAGGATCCCTTTGGGTCCCACATATGCAGTCTCCTTGTGCAGTCTTAGTAGGGCTTCTCTGGCCTGGAGAGAATGTGGGAGAGCTGCATAAGGGGACGGGACTGGGATTTCCCCCACCCCAGAGCATGGGAGCTTGCCAACAGCAGCACTGCTGAGAACTGGGAGCTTCTCTTGGTGCTTACAAAAGGAGCAACCTCTTGCACAAGGGACCCTAAACGCTGTCCCTGAAAGTCAATGAGCTATGAGTAAGAAAAAAAAAATTTGAAAAGACTTAAGGAGATCCGGGTGCCAGAGAGAAGAAGATAAAGTAGAATATCTCAAACAGTGGTAAATAGATGGAAATTTTACATCACCATCATCATCATCATCCCACTTTAGGAGAATTGTTCTTGGCATGCAAAGACGTTGTACTACAACAGTAAATCATGATTTTTTAAAAAGAAAATAGAACAGAGAATGGTAACCATTAAGAAATGTTGAAAACAAAATGAGAGACCTAGAAGATAAAATGAAAGAAACATCTCAAAACCTAGAGGAAAAATATAAAGAGTGGGAAATTGTAAGGGAAAGAATCGGAGAGTTAAAGGAGAGATCCAGGAGCTCTAGCACATGAATGATAAGAGGTCCAGAAGGCAGAGGGGAAAAGAGATGGAGGAGAGGAAATATTTAAAGAAATAATAAATCACCCCCCTCTTCTGACAGTATAGTGGGCCAAATACCCAGACAATCCTCCTGCAGCAACAATTAAAAATGTGCAAACAACTCAAAACTTTTTGTTTTTTTAGTGCCACTGAGCTGAGTAAGAAAGTTTCAGAGGCCGAAATCAAAGTAAAAGCAGAAATTCAGAGTTCAACTGGTAAGAAGTCAAGTCTCCAGCTGCCCCCAGGATATCTACTGGACCCTTGTAAATCTGACCTTCTGTTTTCCTCCTGCAGAGATGGGAGACAAAGCCTAGAGCTCATCCCAGGTGGGACTCTGATAGGAGAACCCTTGCCTAAACCCCAGCCTACAAGGGCTATGCATTCAGTGAAAGGATCACCTAGTAAAACCAACAGCATGGATAGCAATCATTTATCAGCAGATTAAGTTCCAAGGAAAGTGAGTGCACATTAAAAAACAAGAACAAAAAACCCTAACAGAAAATAAGGCATCACAAGAAAGCCAGCCCAAACTACAGACAGCAGAATCACTCCCACGAAGATTTGTGATATTGAAATTATCAAATATAGATTATTGAATAAACATATTTAATATTTCTACAGAAATAAACAAGGATATTAAAAGTATTGGTAACAAGAGAATATAAAAAATGGGGGAAGAACCAAATAACAGATCTAAAAATGAAAAATATTTGAAATAGAGACTTAACAGTTACATTACATTGCAGGTTAAAACACAGATGGAAAAGAATGAACTGGAATATAGATCGGAAAAAAATGACACTGAACCCAACACAGACATGGGTATGGAAAAGATGAATGGAAGAAAAAGAAACAGGAAAGAGAGAGGAAGAAATCTAATATGTATCTAAACGGAGTTCCAGAAGGGACAGAAATGAGGAAGAGGTAATAGTTGAAGAGATAATAGCTGGGAATTTTAAATTGAGAAACCACATGAAATGCTTAGCTTAATAAATAAAAAGAAATCTAACCCCAGATATACCGTGGCGAAATTGAAGGGCATCAAAGACAAAGATATCTTAAAAGCACCCAGAGAGAAAATAATAATAGTTACTACTTATATATTAGTTACTAGGAGTCAGGCACAGTTCTGAGCACTTGCACACACTAACTCATGTAATCCTCAAGGAATCACATAAACTGAGTTGACATCTCAATGACAAAAGTGAAAGCCAGAGGGAAAATAATATCTTAAAGGCATCCCGAGAAAATAATGCATTAACCTAGAATTATAAACTCAGTAAAAATATCTCACAAGAAAACTGGGGAAATAAAGATATTTTTAATAAGCAAACATAGATGATTATTTTATACTAATAGTGTGTGTTATGGGCTGAATTGTGTCTCTACCTCCACCCGCCACCTCAAAATCCATATGTTGAAACCCTAACCTCTCAGCACCTCGGAAGGTGACTGTATTTGGAGATGAGGTCTTTAAAGAGGTGATTAAGTTAAAATGAGGTCATGAGGGTGGGCCCTAATTCAATATGACTGGCATCCTTATGAGAAAAGGAAATATGGACACAGGCGCCATGCACAGAAGGTAGACCACGTTTGAGGACAGAGGGAGAAGATACGGTCTGCAAGTCAAGGAGGGAGGCCTCAGGAGAAACCGGCCCTGCTGACACCTTAAGTTTGGATTTTCAGCCTCCAGAACTGAGAAAATAAATTTTTCTTTCTTTCTTTTTTCTTTCCTTTTTTTTTTTTTTTTTTTTTTTGAGACAGAGTCTCTCACTCTGTTGCCCAGGCCACTTCTATGGTGTCCACCTAGCTCACAGCAACCTCAAACTCCTTGGCTCAAGTGATCTTCCTGCCTCAACCTCCCCAGTAGCTGGGACTACAGGTGATCACCACCATGCCCAGCTAATTTTTTCTCTATTTTTAGTAGAGACGGGGTCTCACTCTTGCTCAGGCTGGTCTCAAACTCCTGAGCTCAAGCAATCCTCCCACCTCAGCCTTCCAGAGTGCGAGGATTACAGGTGCGAGCCACTGCACCTGGCTATAAATTTCTGTTTTTAAGCCACCCAGTTTATGGTGCTTGGTTACAGCAACCCTAGAAAACCAATACAACATGCTTCAGGAAGAAGGAAAAATAATCTCAAAAGGAAATTCTCAAAAGGAATGGCAGACAGTTCATGAACATGGAGGTAATTCATGTCATTGACTGTATTAATGACAATAACTCTAACATGCTAAGGGAAAAAAAAACCAAAATACTGGACACTGAAAGCATATACGTAGGGAAGGAAGTCATCACAATTAAAGTGTTCTAAGATCTTTGAACTGTTTGAGAAGAGAATAAATGTTTTTATTAATGTTAAACTTTGTTAAGTTAAATATTCATGTTAAAATTTCTAGGGTAAACACAAAAGGAGAGAAATACAGTGTCTAAATTCCACATTAACAGAAGGGGAAAATGAAATGAGAAAACAAAGTCAATACAAAAGAACGGGAGAAATGAAGAAAAAAGAAGCATACGAGTTAAAATCAGTACAAATAGGGCAAAACAAGAAGGTGGAAAAATATCCAAATACAAGACTCAGCAAAACGAATGTAAATAGACTAAAATAGTTAAAAGACAAATACTGTCAGGCTGAATAAAATAAAACCAAGGTCCAGCTACATGCTTGCTTATAAGGGACACACCTAAAGACCCAGAGAAAATCAAAGTAAGAGAATGGGGAAAGATTTACCAGGAAAATTCTAACCAAAAGAAGTATGGCATATCAATACTAATAACAGACAAAATAGATTTTAAGTCTAAAAGAATTACTACTGAGAGAGGGTCATTTTATACAATAAAAGCTTTAATTCATAGGTAAGATATAACAATTTTAAACTTGAATGAGCCCGTTAACATAGCCTCAAATATTTAAGGCAAAAAATTGACAGAACATCAAGGAGAAACTGCGGAATCCATCATCACTTCTGGGGTATGGTGTGGATTCAGTATAACTCTTCTAGTAATTAACAGTTCAAGCAGTTGAAAAATACGCTTGTGGTAGTCTACTATGTTAAGTACATTAAATAACCATTTCTCCCATATTCATGCCCTTATGTAGCCCCCTCACTTAAATCTGGATTGGGCTGGAACTTGTTTTGACAAATAGAATGTGGCAGAGGTCACATTCTGCCAGTTCTAGCTCTAAGCCTTAAGGATGCCTTATAGCTCCTGCTTTTGTGTTCTTGGAGCCCTGGAAGCCATATAAGAAGTCCAGCGACTCTGCTGGAAAGACCATGGGGAAAGGTACAGGCCCTGAGAGTACTTGGAGTGGTGGGGGGAGAGTTCCTCCCGTCCCAGTGTCCCAGCTGAGCCCAACCCCTACTCAATCTGCCAGCTGAATACAGTCACATGAAGGACTAGCAGAACCACCCCAGCTGAGCCCAGCCCAGGGTGTAGAATTAGGACCAAATAAAATGTTTTAAGCCACTAAATTTTGGAGTGGTTTGTTATGCACCAATAGATAACTGAAGTAACAATGAATAAATTTGACCTAATAGATATGTTGAACTGTGTCCAAGAATTAGAGAATACATGTTCTGTTCAAATATGAGGAACATTTTCAAAAACAGACTAAATACTAGGCCATAAAGCAAGTTTCAACACATTTTAAAGGATTGTATCATCCAGACCATATTCTCTAACCATGTTGCAATTAAATGTGAAATCATTAACATGAAGCTATCTTCTGAAAACTCCACAGTTATAGAAATTAAAATACACTTCTAAATAATCTCAGCAAAGATGAAATTTAAAGGAAATTTAAAATAAATAACAATGAAATTACTACATATCAAAATAAACATGATGCAATTGAGGCTGAATTTAGTGGGACAGTCACAGTCTTAAATATTTATATTATAGGGCAGGTGTGGTGGCTCATGCCTGTACAATCCCAGCACTTTGGGAGGCCAAGGCTGGAGGACCACTTGAGGCTAGGAATTCTAGACCAGCCTGGGCAACATAGTGAGACCCTGTATCTACCAAAAAATAAAAAATTACATTACAAGAGAAATGTTGACTATTACTGAGCTAAGCATCTGAAATAAAGAGTTAGAAAAAGAACAGCAAAATAAACTGTAAGAAGGAAGAAAGAAGGCAATAATAGGATATGAGAAGCTCAAGAATGCCCAAAGGGAGTCAGGTGTGAGAGCTCGGATGACATCAGCACGAGGAAGGTGCAAATTAAACCCTCTACAAGGTGTTGGCCAGGTCTGGGACTAACCTGTGGTAGGCAGAATAATGCAGGGAAACCAAGCTGTTTCTCCTGCCTGCCACTCCATGAATGGATTGGCACTTTTCAATGAGCAGGACTCCTCTGGCCTTCTTGCTTGGCTAGCCTAGCTGCAGTATCACCCTTCTTCCCAGCCAAGTACTAACCAGGCACAATGCTGCTTAGCTCCCGAGATCAGAGGACATTGGATATATTCAGGGTTGAACATATTTCTTTCTTCCTGGGGAAGGTTGCTGTGGGACTATACAGTACTTCTGATGGTCTTCCTCTTTATATCATCCAAAGAGGTCAGCAGTCTTCAAAAACTGTAGATTGATTTATTTGTCCCAATTCTTTACTTTCTTGTAGTTGAAATATATATCCACATCTTTGACACGGACCCCCAGTGGGCAGAGGTGGTCTTCCCTTCCCATTGTCTTTAGGCTTGGCCTTGTAATTTATCTCGGCTAGGGAGTTATTAGCAGATGGGATATAAGCAGAGGCTGGAACTGTTGCCTGTATGGTTCAGCTTGGCCTCTTATGCACAGGTCCGAGGAGGAGGAGAGACATATGCAGCACACCTGGACCCAGCAGAGCCCAGCCTAGATTAGCTGATTCTCAGACAAAGCAAAGACATGTTAGTGAGATGAAGGGATTATTGTTTTAAGCCATTGAGTTTAGGATGGTTTGTTATGCAGCATTACTATGGCAATAGCTGACTAATACAAAATCTATTAGCTGATTTATTGATTTCTTTGCAACTGTAATTGTAGGGTTGTAGGGCTTTCACCCCATTAAAAGTGGTAGCCCAGGAGCCACTTTATGATGTAGCTTGCCTGGAGAATGGAATGTTGTTTTGAATCAGATACTCAGGTGTAGCCTAAATTCCCCCTGGATTCACAGGTTACAGGAATAAATGAGGGGTCATGTCGACTTTACTTCCTGGTTTCTGTTGCCATGGTAACTAGCACCTGGATAATTGCAGGGTCTCAGCGCTTACAAAGTGCCCTCAGGATAGCTAAGTGTCTCTGGGGAGACAGTGTGCACAAGCACTGTCGTAAGATCTCTTGTTGAGATCTACAGAGTGTTCCATGGATACTTGGTCATCTGTGGCCCTCTGAGTGTTTGCTTCTGTGGCTCCTCCCTCCCTGAGAGCTGTCTCTGTCTGGTTCATCCTGAAGCTACAAAACCTCCAAAGAGTGGATGCTGTACCCCTTCAGCCCTCTCAAAGCCCTATGCGGAAAATAGAGCCTCAGTTTCCTCATCTGCGATATGCAGAATCCTTGAATGTATTTTAAATTCCAGATTGTGCTCAGTCCCATGTGTTAGTTTGAGGTGTGGGGATGGGACAGGAACACCCGCATTCCTCTCTCCTCCTTGGTAGACTCTTACCTGCAAATGCCCCTCATCAAGCGTCTGCTGCAGCCATTAAGGAAGGAAGCTCACGGTCAGTGTCTTTGTTTGTGCTGCTGTAACAGAATACCTGAGACTGGGTAATTTATAATGAACAGAAATATATTTTCTTACAGTTCTGGAGGCTGGGAAGTTCAATATTAAGATGCTGGCATCCGTCAAGGGCCTTCTTGCTGCACCCTCCCATGGCGAAAGGGCAAAGAGAGACAAAAGGGAGTCGAATGTGCCTTTTTATAATTAACCCCACCTATGAGGCAGACTCCTCATGGCCTAATCACCTATTAAAGGTCCCACCTCTTAATACTGTTACATGGAAATTAAATTTCAACATGAGTTTTGGAGGGGACACACATCGCAGTCAGGCTCTGATGCCACCGTGACACCACTAAGATGAGTTGCCTTAGGTCCATCCTGTTTAGGATGAATTTTCAGAGTCAGAGCACAATGAAACACCTTCAACAGCAGCACATGGCACAGCAGTGACATCTTTTGATGCCTGGAGCTCACACAGAAGGGATGGCCTGAGTGACACAGACCCAGATGCTCTGGCAGCCCAGATGGGAGGCACCTGCTCAGACCATCCACTGCTGACCTGAAGAAACACCTGCCAGCAGTGGCTGAGACCTCACGCAAATACTCGTGCCGTTTAACAGGACCTGGTGCAGGTCCGGGACTTGAGAGGGGCTAGTGTTCAGAATTAGCATCCTGGGGTTGAAGGGACACTCACAAATCCACTCCACGTAACTGTGCAGTTGGGGAAACTGAAACCTGGAGGTGCTGAGCAGCCCAAGGTCATGCACCCACGCGGGAGCAGAGCGGGACAACCTGCCAGGTTCCCAAGCAGGCATGCTGTCCACTACAGGACATAGGCTGTGGGAATGTAAGGATGTTGGAGAAGAAGAGGGACAACTGGGTGCCTGGGCCCTTCTCTTGTCTGCCAGACGGGAGAATCTTCAAAGCAGCTGGGTCCTTAGAGGCAAAGCGGGTCCCTGCCTCCCCTGATCCTTGTTAGCCAAAGCCTGACTTCGCTGGGTTGACAAATTGTCCGAGGGAACGCTTCCAATCCAGCCTCCCTTGCAGCATGGGGTAGCTAATGACATGTAAGTGGAAGTCTTTGGGAGGGGCTTCTAGAAAACTCCATGATAGGGGCTGGCCCATCTGGCAGGAGCACACTGTGCACCCCCTGCCCTTCCCCTCTGCCTGCCTCACTCTGGGGAGCTTCACAGCCTGAGGAGAGGGACAGTGCAAATCTGCAGGTTTTGGAATAAATTCTTGCCTTTGGTGGGGTTCTCCAGAGAAACAGAACAAATCATGCGTGTGTGTGTGTGTGTGTGTGTGTGTGTGTACAAAGAGATTTATTTTAAGGCTAATGCCATTATGGAGGCTGGCAAGTCCAAAATCCACAGGGTGGGACGGCAGGGTGGAGACTCAGGAAGAACTGATGTTGTAGTTCAAGTCCAAAGGCCATCCGCTGCAGAATTCTCTCTTGCTAGGAGGAGGGTCAGTCTTTGTTCTAGTAAGGCCTTCAGCTGATTAGATGAGGCCCACCCACATTCGGGAGGGCCGTCTGCTTTACTCCAAGTCTGCCAATTTAAATGTTAATCTCATCTTATCCAAAAACATCTTCACAGAAACCTCCAGAATAATGATTAACAGCATATCTGGGCACCATGATCCAGCCAAGTTGACACAGAAAATTTACGATCACAATACACATCTGAAACACAGTCTGATGTCTAGACAAGCCCCTCAGAGCCCCAGCCCCCCCAAAGCAGACCATGAGATGAGGACTCAAGCACAGTAGTTTATTTGTGAGATGTAGGGAAGGGAGGAGAAGGCAGCCCCATAAAAAGCATTTTATTATGTCCATTACACCATGACTGGAGCTTAATCCTGCTAGAAGAGTTCTGGGGCAGAGTGTAGAATACACGTCTGAAGTACCCACCCACAGAGCAAGGGAGCTGGGGCATTTATCTACTGAGTCCCTGGTGGCAGGAGCCTGCTCCCAGGCGGTGCTAATCCCTTGGTATGTCTTCCCTTCTGTGGCTCTGGGGAAAGCCCCCAGGCAGAGAGCTATGCATTCCAGCCTCCAGGATTGGGCAGGTGGCCACAAAGTGGTAAGCTCAGGGGACACAGATCCACTGTGTCTGCTGCAACTCCCAACTTGAATTTGGTTGCCCTTGGCTGGTCTGCAGGAAACTCCAGGAGAAGTGTGTTTTCCAAACCCTGTCCTAGGTGACAGCCAGAAGGGCCTTTGGGGCTCTGGACCAGCTCTTCGTTTTATAGCTAGGGAGACTGAGGCCCAGAATGAGGGTCGCATGGCAAATCTGTGGGCAAGCTGGGGACTGGACTTCATGCAGAGTTCTGATAGATGTGATTTCTGCTCAGTGGAAAGCATTGAAAAAAATTAATAATAAATCATCACAGGGGTACGGAGATCTGTTGTGTTTGGGGAAATGCCGGACAGCCCAGCTTCCACACCATGTTCCCCTGGTAACGGTCCCGAGTGTCCACTGGAAAAGCCGCCTGGCTCTGTCCATGATGGCAGGGGCGGGACTCCAGTCCTAGCGCTCAGAGTAGAGCATGCGACCCAGGACTGGCCAATCAGAACTTTGAGCACCCTTTGCCACAGTGATGGGTTCAGGGCTGAGCACATGACTCAGGTTGGTCCAATCCGAACATTGTTTCTTGTCTGGCTCACAAGGGCAGAAATCTTGAATGAAAGGGGAAGAGTCACTCCCCAGGCTTTTGGCTGGGATTGTTCAACTCACAGGATGCGAGTTTGTCCCAGAGCAGCAGGACTCACAGATTCTTTTTATGCTCGGCTTGAACCTGGGAGGATACAGGCTGCTGCTGGAGACCTGGAGACAGAATGAAGCCAGTGTGTAACAGAGTAGAACTGAGAGAGAAGGACAGGCTGGGACCTGGGGATGTCCTCTAAACTCCTAGATCCAGCCATGCCTGAAGCCATCTATTTGTATTAGTTATCTATTGTTATGTAACAATAGCACCACAAATTTAGTGGTTTAAAATAAATTTATTATCTCACAGTTTCTGTGGGTCAGGAGTCTGGTCAAGGCTTAGCTGGGTTCTCTGTGAGGCTGCAGCCAAAGTATTGGTCAGGGTTGGGTTCTTTTTTGAGGCTTGACTGGGGAAGGATCAACTTCCAAACTCACGTGATGGTTGGAAGCATTTGGTTCTTTGTGGGCTGCTGGACTGAGGGCCTTGGTTCCCTGTAGGCTGTAAACCAGAGGCTGCGCTTAGCTCCGGCTCCATGGGGCAGCTCACGGCGAGTAGTGAGCTCACTCACCTGTGCACAGCCATCCAGGGAGAGAGTGTCTCAGCAAAAGAGATGGTACGATCTTACCTAACATAATCAGGTACTTTGATCATGTATGTCCTCTCCCTTTTGCTCTGTCCTGTTGGCTAGAAGCAAGTCACAGGTCCCACCACACTCAGGGGTAGGGGCTCCCACAGGGGCATAAACACCGGAGGTGGGGACCTTGGGTGTTTCAGTGCACTGTATTCTCTAGGACTTGTTAGTCACTAGAGCTCACACACTTCAAACTTCTGACCTTGAGCGATCCTCCCGTGTCGGCCTCCCAGAGTGCTAGGATTATGGGTGTGAGCCACCACGCCCGGCCCACAAGAGCTCACACACTTTTTAAAAAACTTGGGCCAGATTTTTATTTCCTGTTGCTTACAAATGAGAGCACATTTTAATATCATGAGATACTCACATGCGTTTTCAAATATAATTAAGGTATTTTCTACATGTGGGGAACAGCTTTGGCTGTACACCTCCCCCCCATCACCCTGGTCACTCATTTTCTCTTATCTGTTGTTGGGGTTACTTTCTTGCAAATATTTTAGAAACATATCTTAAATTCTACGTCATGTGGAGATTGGGCTTAGGGAGAATTTTGTGAAGTTAAACCGAACTCCAAAGAAATCGGGTTCCTCTGCTTCGCCAGGCCTTTGTGCAGCCCAGAAACTGGCTGTTTCTCAAGCATTCCCAAAGGGCATCTCCAGGCCCCAGCTTGCTCCGGTAAGTGATGTTAGGGAAGCCTCTGTGTGTTTCTACCGAAAATAAAATGATAACACGTACCGACCCATGCTGCTTGGACCTTGATCAGCGCCTGAGATAGAAAGTCACCCAGCTGTCCCAGCCTGCTGACTTGGTTCTTGAAATTGCTGATGGTTAGTTCCCACAAATGTTTTCCTTCTGGGGTTGGGGGACAAGTAAGTACAGCCTAGGTTCAAATAGGGAAGTGCCTTAGAACATGAGGCCTCAGTCCCACGACCAACTCTTCCTTAAAAATGTGCTGACTTTGGGTAAAATAATCAGCCAGCAAGAGAACTAACACTCTCTTCCAAACGTGGCGGGAGCACCCGGGATAGTCCCCTTGTCCACCTCCAGGAGACGTGACAAAACCCATTCTAAAGAGAGGGCCCTCTGACAATGCTTGGCCTGTCTCTGTTGACCAATCTAGGCTGCTTAATCATAAGCATCCTCATTATTTCATCCGACTGGTTGCAGTAGACATCCGCTGTAATCGACTGACCAGGTTTCATGAAGCTGTAGTGGATAATACCAGCGCTAGACCACCAAATAGACAACATTAGCTTTTTTTTGATGAATATTCAGTTTTGGACTTTGTTTCAATATCCACCCATTGTGCCAGACACTTGTGATTGTCAAAAAGAATCCATTTTCCATTACGTGTAACAATACGGTGTAGAAATGGTTCACCTTTATGTCGTGACAGCAAAGAAAGGCAAGCTTCGAGACAATTTCTCTTCTGATGCTTGTTTAATTCATGTGGAACCCATCTATCCAGCTTCTTTACCTTGCCCATTTGTTTCCAATGGTCCGATATTGTTGGAGTAGTAACGTCAAACCTTGCTGCTAATTCACAGGTAGGTTGAGAGGGATTCGCTTCCACTACAGCTTTCAGCTCATCGTCATCCACCTTGGTCTCAGGTCGCCCACGTGGCTCATTTTCAAGATTAAAATCACCACAGTGGAACTTCCCAAACCATCGACATACTGTGTGTTCATTAGCCACATCCTGCCCAAACACTTCGCTGATACGTCGAGCTGTCTGTGCTGCATTTGTTCCGTGGTGGAACTCATATTTGAAAATAACACAAATTTTTGACTTATTCATGGTTTCACAAAAATTGCTCTAAAAACATTTGCAAGATAATCACAAGCCAAAATGTGCGTTTGAAAGACTGAGGATGTACCTTCACAATGACAATAAAACAAGAAATGTCAAAGTGAAATGTCAGAGATATCAACTGTGAAACTTAGTACTTAAGGAAATCGGACATTTCATACTTAATGACCTAATAGTCTCTCATCATTTACTCTGAAGACAACCCGAGTCATTGTTCAGTACTAATAACTGCCATGGCTTATTGGAAGGGTTGGAGATAATGTATGGAAAAGACCCAGATGCAAGTACATACTGGATATATCCCTGCTGCTGCGTACTAGCTACGTGGACTCTTGAACAAGTTACTTATTTCTGTGTGCCTCAGTTTCCTATTCTGTAACATGGAGATGAGCTAGTCAAGCCTAGAACTTTTGCGAAGATAAATGGGTGAATGCACATGAGCAACTTAGCCAGGGCGGGGCACCTAAGTGCTAAGTGCTTGTGTGTGTTGTTACCCAGATCATGGGTCTGTCGCCTTCCTTTTGTCCCAGGTGGCTGTCTGGAAAGTCTACCCAACTTCCTGCAGGTTTCTCTGCCCTCGAGGACCTGCAGCAGGGCCCCCGCTCCCACACATGGACAGCGCAGTGTCCTGGCCACCCCTGTCCTGGTTTACTGAGGCTCTCTTCTGATGGTCTGCCTAAGTCAAGGCTCCGAGTGCAGCGGCAGAGCGGGCAATGGTCCCAGAGCCTGCCTCCTGGAGGAGGAGGAGGGTGGGGTGCCTGCCCAGGGTCAGAGACCCCCAGAAGTTACCCGTGGGGAGCAGCCTAGAGTTGGCTCCATTTGCTGGCTGTGACCTTGGAAAGCAAGGAGTGATCCCAGGCTCAGCTACCTGACCTGCAGGGCCCAGTGCAAAACGAAAATGCCAGGCCTCGTGTTCAAAAAGCATGAAGAACTTCAAGACAGCAGCAGCAGAGCAGCAGACCAAGCCGGGGGCCCTTCTAATTGTGGGGCCCTGCGTCCCCTGAGAGCGGGGGCACCGCGCAGGTCTGAGGCCGCCCAGGGCCAAGCCCCTCACCAAGGACGTGTCTGGGGTCTGCAAACTCCCCAGGGAAGGTCATAGCCAGTCCTCCAGTGATGCCGCACGGAGCCTCCTCTGGGCCCTGGGGATGGGTAGCTGTTTGTTGACCGCTTTGGCCTCTGTGGAACACACAGGAAATGGATCATTTTCTCCCCACTGCTGACTCACCCCTTTTGGCCTTGCCCTTTCCAATCTCTGCTTCCTGTCCCATCTCTATGGCCTGGGCACTTTTGGGCAATAAAAAGGCTGGTTTGGATGGGTCTAAAACGTCCATCTGAAATCCAATTTCACGCTCACCTTGTCCCCTCCTGTAGAGCCAGCCGAGCCTTGCCCTGGGGGCGGGGAGGGGCTGCATGTCTTGTCTTTCCTCTTTCTCCCTCTCTACTGAGGGGAGAGGGCGGAGGTGGGGGAGGGGGAAAGAGAGGACGGGGAGAAACAAATCTTTTTACTTACCTCGGCCAGCACGGCCTGCCTCCGGCTGTCACTGCCTCTGTTCAAGGCCGCCTCTTTGTGGTTGACACCTGTGGGGGCTGTGGGCGAGGTCCCCGGGCCTGCAGCACGCCTTTCCCTCCACTCATGCCCGCTCAGCCCTGACTCCTGATCTCTCCTGGTGCCTCCTCTGCAGTCTGCTCCTGATGGCTGGCGCTGGCGAGGGTGGAGGATGGGGAGATGGCGGAGTGACATTCTGGCCCCCTCCAACACCTTTGCTGCTGGCTGTGGGCACTCAACACCGCTCTGCCTCCTGCTTGGAGTCCTGGAGGCAATTCTGGGGCAATGGGAAAAAGCCCACAGGACAGGATAAGATACAGCCTCTCACAGCCTGTGGGAATCCAAATAACATACACGTGCAAGATCCGCTCAGCACTGACATCAATAATGACGCAGCTGGTACTTACTTAAAGCATCTTCTCTGTGTCTAAGTACTTTATGGATATGGATTTAAGTTTCGCAACTAGGTGATAGGTCCTGTTATAAGATCCGGCCATAATTTCTATTTTTCTCTATCCAGGAAACTGCGGCCAAGAAAGGCTAAAAAATGTGCCCAAGGCCACAAAATTCAGAGGTGGCAGAGTCAGGGTTGGAACCCAAGGTCTTCCTGATTCCACATCCAGCTGCTCCACTCTCTGACTTGTGTAAGAGTCTGTAGAAAGTGCATGAATAATACTGAGGGACATGCTAATTCTGCCCGTGGAATATCAGGGAAGGCTTCATGGAAGAGGTGACCTTTGCGTTTAGTTGTAACATGCAGGCAGGCTTTGCCAGGGGCATGAGGTGGGAAGGGCGTTGGAGCTAGCAGGAACAGCACGTTCAAAGGCCCTGGGGCCTGGATGGCCCCTGCAGATCAGGACTTGCCAGGAGCTCCATGTGATTGGGGCCCAGGACTAGTGTCAAGGTGAGTGTTGGGAGAAGCAGCTGAGATGATGTTTACTGAGGTGCTGAGAGGGATTTTGGTCTCTATTCCTGAACTTTGTGAATTCTCACAGTGCTTAACATAGTATGAAATTAGCTTATTATTTGCACACTTGTTGTCTACCTTCCCCATTAGGATGCAAACTCCATGAAGCCAAGCACATGGCCATTTTGTTTATCTCTCCACCTCTCTACCTCACATGCCCTCAATACCTTGGGAGAATGAATGAATGAAACTCTTTCTGCCCAGGAGTTGTGTCCCTGTATTGACACCTCTTTGCTCCTGCCCCACCTCAGGTTCACGCTGAGCTGCTGCCAGGCTCTGTGGCGGACCTGCTTTTGCTTGGAGGTGTCCGGTGGGGTGTCTTTGGCAGCGGAACATGACTTGAAGTCCCCACTTTTGACCAGCAGGTGTCGCTCACGCCACACAGGGAAACCCACTGACGGTGCTGGGCCTGGGAAATCTCATCTGTTCTCATTAGCACCTGGATTTCCTCCCCAGAACCGGAGAGATGTGATCAGCACTGTGGGCTGAGGGCTGATGCCCCCCTCCCTGGCGATGGGCAGCTGTAGCGGGCGAGATGGGGGTGGGGATGGGGATGCCTGGAGCTGCCGCCTTGGGACCACGACTCCAGCCAGCCAGGAACCCTGCCTGCTGCCCACTCCTCCTGCCCACGGGCTCTGGCCTTGGCCGTCCAGCCAGCCAGGCACCCCTGCCCTGGGCTGCCCTCACGGGACCCCTCAGCAGCCCCCAAGGAACCAGGTCAGTCCCTGCCACCGCCCTGATCCCTTTGCCGGGGCCTCAGCGTGGGGTGCATGCTTCAAGCCCCAGGAGGCCCCCCAGTACCACCCCGAGGCTGAGTTGGCTGTTCCCACCTTCAGCCTACACTACCGAATTCTAGAAGCTTCCTGGCTGCCGTGGGAAGGACGTCGCCAGTGGGAAGCATTTCTCACTCCCCGTGCTCAGGTGAAGCAAAACCAGGACTGTGTTTTTCTATCGCTCAACCTAACTGCTATTTCGAGGCCCTCTTCTGACTGATGGAAAATGTCATCTTGGCCAATTCCGGGTAAACTTGGTCATTTAAACTCAATTCTCAGCGGTCCTTTGCTCCTCTTTAATCCCAGGTATGCTCTGGGGACTGTAGAAACTGATGGCGCTGGGGTGGCACCTGTTACTACTGACACTGGCTTGCCCAGGATGGACATTGTGACACCCCACCCCATGCAGGTTATCCCTAAGGCGCCTTTTCTCTGTGGAGGGCGCATCCTCCGTGTCAGCCTGAGCTGGCCCTGACTTGCAGGACTTTTGTCCCCTAGCTTCTCTGGGGGCTGTGGGAGACTTGTGGACTGCCCCCCGCCCCGTGCCTCCGTGGTTCCCTGGGTGCCCTCTGTCCCCACCTGTCCAACCTGCATGGGCCTCTTCCGCTACAGCCTGGGGCAGGTGGCAGCCGTCCCCCGGTGAGCATCTGACCCTCCTTCCCGTCTCCTGCTGCATCTGGAAGGGGCTCCCTCTGGCTTGGGAGTGAGAACTGCTTTTTCAGATCTTATTTTCTCCCTAAATCTTTCTGGTACCACATTGTTTTGAATGTAATGGTCAAAATTTTGCATTTTTTTCCCCTATTAAATGTCTCTATTTATTTATATTTTAAATTGACAAATAATGATTATATATATTTATTGTGTACAACATGATGTTTTAAAATATGTATACATTATGGAATGGTTCAATCGAGCTAATTAACACAGATATTACCTCACATATTTGTCATTTTTTTGTGATGAGGACACAAAATCTACGCTCAAGTGGTTTTCAAAATATAACATACAATGTCTCCATTTAAAATAAGGGGTCAATTTCATTTTCTTCACGTTATTTCCGAGTGACAAAATATCCAACTTTAGCTAGCAAATGCTGCCTTTGTTAATTAATTTGGGGGGATTCTTTCTCTCTTTCTTTCTTTCTTTCTTTCTTTCTTTCTTTCTTTCTTTCTTTCTTTCTTCCTTCCTTCCTTCCTTCCTTCCTTCCTTCCTTCCTTCCTTCCTTCCTTTGTGTCCCTTTCCTATTTTTAGTAAAAGAAGAAAATATTTC